>BTPG01000002.1:289449033-289754033 GCA_036245525.1 Semisulcospira habei | reverse complement strand
TAAGTATATAGTGAAATGTAAATGAAACTGACAAAAACATTGCTAGTTTAGGGAAAGAAAGTCCCATGACAATCTCACACACCTAAACTGACACACACACACACACACACACACACACACACACACACACACACACACACACACACACACACACACACACACACACCATCACACACGCACACACAGAGTTTGTAATTGGGAGCATACATAATCAGGGTTACAGGGCAGTATATATTTCACAACGTAATGATTACGACTGCTTCGAGAAGTACTTGAAGAGACTGATTTTGAAACGGGCTAGAGAGGAAGCGGATTTTACATAATCAGGAAGCGTGTTCCAAGTCTGCGTTCCCGCGAATGACAAACTAGATTTGTATATATCAATTCTTGTTTTGGGGACTAAGAAAAGTTGCCTAATATTACCAAGCCTAGATTCCGACTTAGAGAAAAGAGTTGTGATATATTCTGGTATTTTCTGTTTCCACACTTTGAACATAAAAATAGCCTTATTGTATTTGAAATGGTCTTGCAGCGGCAGAAATCCTATTTTGGCGAGTTTTTCTTCTGTTGTGAGTCGTGGGTCAGGAAGGATTAACTTTGCTGCCCTTCTGTGTAACGAGTTGAGTCTCTTCAAGTGGACTTCACTGCATCCATCCCACACCGTTGACGCGTAATCAATATGAGAACGTATGTGAGCATTATAGAATAGTTTGCGCGTGTCCGAGTCGGTGTAATATTTCAGTTTGGACAACATGAAAAGATTTTTGGCTACCGTTCTGCATAGAGTGTCCGTATGAGCCTTCCACTTAAGCTGACTGTCAATTGTAACCCCTAGTAGGCGGTGTTCATTAACGTGTTCTATTTGCCTGCCCTTTAATAAAAGGTTAAGTAACAGGGGTGCTAACTGGTGTTTTTGACGAGTGGCGATTATCATAGATTTGGTTTTAACTGGATGAACAATCATAGAATTCCTGTGACACCATTCAGACACTTCATCAAGACTATGCTGCAAGTTGGAAGAAATTACTTGTATATCTTTGTTAGTCATATGAATGGAAGTGTCATCAGCAAAAAGATCACATTGTACGTTCTTGCAAGTTATATGAAGTGGCAGGTCATTGATGAATAGACAAAATAATAAGGGACCAAGCACGGATCCTTGGGGAACTCCATACTTTATATCTTTTAGAGAAGAGTAAGATCCATTCACTAGAACTTTTTGTTTACGATCAGTTAGGTATGATCTAAAAAATGCAACTACTTCTGTACTATTCAAGTATTTCTGAATCTTTGTCATTAGAGTGGTGTGATCGATTAGGTCAAAGGCCTTTTTAAAGTCTAAGTAAACGACACCTGTTATCTGGGATTTGTTCATACCGTGGAGCCATGCGTCAACGAGGCGCGTGAGTGCAGTGTGGCACGAGTGTTGTGGGCGAAATCCGGATTGAAAGGGGTGCAGGAGCTTGCGGTTTTCTAAGTAGGCAAGCAGGTGTTTGTGGACATGCCTTTCAAGCGGCTTTGATAGAACTGATAATAAGGAAATCGGTCGATAGTTGTTAGGGTCAGAACGATCTTTAGTTTTTGGAAGTGGAATGACTTTAGCGTATTTTAGTTTGTTAGGGAAAGTATGTTGCTTGATACAAAGGTTGTAAATGTACGTAATAGACTCTACTATGTACGGCAGGGATAACTTAAGTATTTGCGGGCTGATGTCATCAGGTCCCGAAGACTTTTTATTTGGTAGTTTACTAATGAGCAAACCCACCTCATGAACTGATAGCAAGGGAATGCTGAAGGGGTCTGTGTCCTCTGTTCTGTGTTTACAGAATTCAGAAAGCAAATTAGAACATTCATACTTACTGCTATTAATTGAGGCATTTAGAGTTTCAGCGACTGAAAGAAAATGATTATTAAAAGTTTCTGCAGTAAGACTGCTGGGAATGGTTGTTGAAGTGCCAGGGGAGCCTTTAGTTGGAGTGTTTAATAGGCGCCAGATAGTGGAGGTATCCTTACTGTCTTTCACTGTGTCACGGATTAACTTTTTCCTTGCCTCTCTGATCATGTACTTAACACGGTTACGTTGTTGCTTAAATTCAGGAAATAGTTTTCGACTACGCAGATCATCTCTGAGCGCCATCGCTTGCATTATTTTTGGGGTTAACCATGGAGGAAGAGTGTTTGATTTAACCCTTCTCTCACGAAGGGGTGCGTGTTTGTTTAATACAGTTAGAAAAAGAGTGTACCAAATAGAAAGGGCAGTGTCCGGGTCATTAGAGAGAAGTACATCGTTGAACGGAGTATTATTTAAATCAAATAGGAATTCATTATGGTTAAAGTTCTTGAATGATCGATATGTTATGGTTGTATGGCCGTTCTTCTTTGCTTTCGGAATCTTTTCTGACCATGAACAAACAACTGGATAGTGATCACTAACACTTAGATTTGAAACCTCAACATTATAGACGGCTTTGGGTTTATTAGTGTATATGTGGTCTATAAGTGAGGACGTATTCTGAGTAATTTTGGTGGGCGATTTTACTAACTGGACTAGACCAAACAATGAAGATATTGTATCCCACGCAGTGTGATTCTTAAGGAAGTCTATATTAAAATCTCCCATGAGAAGAAGGTCAGCCTTTCTTTTGCACGCTCTATCAAGGATCTGACTAAAATGGTCATACCATTCAAAAGTGGCGGCAGGGTTTCTGTAAAGGAATCCAACTAGTAGCGTTGTCGATTTAGGGCATTTCACTTCCAACCACAAACACTCTACGTCTGCTGTTTCCAAGTCCAAGCGTCTATGGACTAAATGCTGAATGGAGTTGTGAATGTAGACAGCGATGCCTGTTTGACCTGGGGACGAGGGGTCTCTCCTAGTCAAGGAAAAATTAGGAATACTAATGGCTTCATCGCTCACACACGAGCTCAGGCGCGTCTCACTAAGCCCAAATAAATGAAACGGTGTGGGATTGCTAATAATAATAAGAGTACTTTATTATCTCGAAAAGAGAAATTCGCTTGTGGTACATTTATCAGTAACAAATAGTACAAACAAGACATAAAAACATTATAGCATAATTATGAACATTTTCTCCCTGCACTTGCACAGCTACAAATTCCAAATGGATATAAAGTAAATACTACAAAATCTTTACACATAACTCTTACACATCTCACACAAACATCTTTTATGGACTGAACTGAGCGGCACTTATACATTCACACCCACCTCTACATATGCATACATAATACGCGTGTTTCAACCTAGTCCTAACCCTCACTACTTATTATACAAACATCTCAGTACATTATTACACATTATTACACAAGCTGCATAATTAAAGTCTACCATAGTAAAATAATTAGTGGGTAAACACTCAGTAACAACAATCCCAGTATGTCCATGTTCACCACCAAATGAAACGCAATATAATCACTTCTCTAAAATCAACAAGCTCCATTCCTACTGATTGCACAGGTAAAGGGGGATAGGGGGAGGAGTTAGGTTTGGGTATGCGTGGATGTACCTACAGATTGCTTAGAGTGATGGATTTGGGGATGAAACTGTGCTGTAGTCTAAGTGTTCTAGCTTTGTGCGTGCGGAGTCTGCGGCCAGAGGGGAGGAGTTCATAGAGGTGGACAAGGACATGGGATCTGTCTGAAGCTATCCGCCTACCCTTTCTCACCACACGCTGTTCATACAGGGACTCCACACTGTTTTGCTTACTGCCAGTCACTTTGCTGCAGATGTTTACCATTCGTGCCAGGGTGTTCTTGTTCTTCACACTCAGACCTCCATACCAGCACACAGAACCGAAAGTGATGACAGACTCAATAAAAGAGCAGTAAAATGTTTGAAGGACAGAGGGGTTCACATTCAGCTTCCTGAGTTTCTGGAGGCAGTAGATGCGTGACTGACATTTCTTGTGTATGAGGGAGGTGTTTGCGTTAAAGGACAACTTATCATCTATGACTGTTCCAAGATACTTATACTCAGTCACACGCTCAACAGACACATCATCGATCATCAGAACAGGGACAGGGGCAGGGTTTCTTCGAAAGTCTATCAGTAGTTCCTTGGTCTTACTCACATTTAGGTCTAGAAAATTATCTTTACACCAAACACTAAAACGTTCTACTTCTGCAAAGTAAGTCGCATCATTATTGGAGAGATCTTCTAAGGCAGTGTCATCCGAGTATTTTATAAGAAGGGTAGAGTCAGTGCCACTACAATCGTTAGTGTACAGTGTGAACAGCACAGGGGAGAGAACTGTACCTTGAGGGGCGCCTATGGAAGTGGACCTAAGGGATGAGAGAGCTGTTTGAAAGCGAACTGACTGGGTCCTATTTACAAGGAAGTTGACAATCCATAGGATAAGCCTTGGCGTTACATTGTAACAGAGAAGTTTTTGAGCTATGAGATAGGGTTGTATAGTGTTGAAGGCTGAAGAAAAGTCTATGAAAAGAATGCGTACAAAAGAGCCAGGTTTTTCTAAATGTGTGTATGCATGGTGCAGGAGTGTGAGTGTGGCGTCGTCTGTACATCTGTTTTGCTTGTATGCAAACTGGAAAGGATCTTGATAGGGCTTGACCTGATCGAGCAGTCTAGAAAGGACAACACGCTCAAAGCACTTCATTACTATAGAGGTGAGAGCTACAGGGCGATAGTCATTGAGTGTCTTGGGCTTGTTGTTCTTGGGGACAGGGCAGACTGTAGATGTTTTCCAGAGCCTAGGTACAGTGCAATCCTTTAGAGACCAGCTAAACAAACGGCTATAAACAACAGACAATTGACTGGCACATACTCTCAAAACTCTACCGCAAATATTATCAGGGCCTACTGCTTTCTTAACATTCAGTTTGCTAAAAAGCTTCTCAACCGCCTTGCCATGGATCTCAAAGTCTTCATCAACATTGCCTGCCACATTTACTTCAAGCTGGGAAATCATGTTATCTAAATCATCCTTCAGATCATCTTTCTCAAATCTACAATAGAACTCATTCAGTTTTTCAGAAAATGCAGTTTGTTCTTTCATTGGCATGCTACTGCTACTGAATTTTGATTTATTGTGGCCTGATAAAGTTTTAAGTCCTTTCCATGCATCTGCTAAGCTACCTGATTCAAACTGTGACTCTACTTTCTCTTTATACTTTTTCTTAGGGTCTAAAATCTGCTTCCTCAATTTATTCTGTACTGCTTTTCTTTCTACTCTGTCTCCAGTCTGAAATGCAACTTTTTTCTCATTCAGTGTGGCTTTGAGAGACTTAGAAATCCATGGTTTGTTGTTGGGATACAATTTCACTGTCTTAGATGGGATAATCATATCTTTACAGAAATTCACATAGTCAGAAGTTACTTCAGTAGCTTCGTGTACACTGGCACTAGAATCAAGAAACACGTCCCAATCTGTACACTCAAAACACCCCTGCAACTGTTCTACACTATCCTTAGACCACACCTTAACTAACTTCTTCACTATGGGCTCTGTCTGGATTTTGGGTTTGTATGCTGGGACAAGAAACACAGTATTGTGGTCAGAGTTACCTACGGGAGGGAGGACGAACGATCGGTATGCATTGGGGACGTTTCCATACACTAAATCTAACGTCTTGTTCTTGCGAGTGGGGACAGTCACGTACTGGTGAAAAGTCGGTAAGCTCGTGCGTAAGTCACAGTCGTTAAAGTCACCTGCAATAAAGTTGGGGGCGTCAGGGGAGATAAGCTGTAACTCTCTAATCACATCTGCTATCTGGGCTGAGGCGTGGGAGGAGTTGGAGTGAGGGGGGGGGGGGTGTAGATGACCGTTACAAAGATCTGACCAAACTCACGGGGAAGATAACGGGGTCTGAGTGAAACTGACAATAAGTCTACATCACGTGTTGTAAGCTGTTTCCTAACCATTACGCTTGACTTGCTACACCACCGTTCATTAACATACAGGCCTACTCCGCCACCCCACCGTTTCCCACTAATCTTACAATCTCTATCAGTTCTAAACGGCGTACCAAAACCGTCGATCGCAACACTATCATCACTCACATCTTCGCTCCACCAAGTTTCAGAAAAGCACATCAAACACACATTCTTATACTCGCTCGTCAAACGCACATTCGCTACCAGTTCCTCAAAGTTCATATTATCGCTCTTGGGTCGAATAGAACGCACATTCGCCATGATCATGGATGGTAATGGAGGCCTGTTCTTGTTTCTTCTCAGTCGTCGCATCAACCCCCCTCTCTGTCCTCTCTTTCTCTTTTTCACGCTGCTCTTGCACTCGGCGTCATCGCTCGGCAACACAGTTCTCCTCATCTCGTCAGGCAAGTCGCACGCACAACGGCTACTGCCACTCAAAGCTCTCAGCAGCAGCAGGGACTCCCGAGTATTTTGAATCCTGCCACGCGCGTTGCTGCCGCCGCCATCTTGGTCTGAAAGACTCGCTACACAGACACCCTTCAACACGCAGATACACGCCAACACAGTCAAAAACATCTTAGAAATGTCCACAGTTTTCATCCTGAAGCCTTCACACAGCACTCTGACATATACAAACGTGAACAGTTGCTCTCTAAAACAAGGTAAATCGACAAAAAGACAGAGACGATGCACCACAGCGTCGCCCTATGCGGAGCGCCACCTAGTAGACAGATATATCGGTTAGTTTATTGTACAAATGAAAAACATTGAGATGCCCTATTCGCATAACTTTCAAATTTATGTCTATTACGGAGTAAGGCAAATTTGTACAGAACAAACAACAACAACAACAAAATAAAATGTCAAAAGAAGGAAGTATACGTTGAGATTATTAAATGAAACAGCACAAATGCCTATGTATATATAAAGCTGGTAAATGGATAAGACACAATGAAATGATTTAGCAGATTCCTCGGCAGGGAAATAATCCAACTGCTCGAACATCAAAGTCCCGATAGCAAGTTCAGTTAGGCGTATCAGCCGCACACGAGCACAATACTGGCCGGGGTTTCGTCTTGATTCAATCGAGTTTCCTTCACGCTGATAGTCTGCTGGTATTCGAACAAGCACTGACTGACCTCGTATAAAACACACAGAGTACTCCGACACAGTAGTAAACTAACGGATCAATGATATTCTAGTTCTAGTCTCGGAGAGACTTTATCCACGACGAACGAACGAACGACACAGAAAATGATGATCGTAACTGTTCTTGGTCATCGCAAAATACATAACACTACAGTGGCACATTGATCACCAAAGGTTTTGCTTACTGCGCACTGTCCACAAGCTAACAAAAGTTCTTGAACAGTCAGAAATACAAATACATAAAATAAAAGTCCACAGGCACAGTCCCGAACGAATGCCTACAAGTAAAGTAATAGCGGTGTCAAATACACACGTTTATCAAGGAATAGAATCAGAAATGAACTGTCAATCGCTAGAATTAATGGAACGACGAAACACCACCGATCGTTGTTGTTTTTTGTTTTGTTGTTGCTGTAAACATGTTGTTTTTTAAACAATGAACTAAAAGCCTGTTTGTTGACTGATATACCCCTGGATAAATGGCTGAAGCAGCTGCGCCAGTACGCGCATTACCTGCGAGTCGTTGCCTCCGGGGATAGCTGCAGGGGTCTCCCACCCCCTGGCCGGGGTACTTGCGGTTTTAGGAGCGGCCAGAGCCTGGAGAGCGCTGTTGATTCTCGATTTGTCCTGAGGCGGGGGCGGCATGCGGGGAAACTCTTCCTCCGTCACTGTAAATGGCTTGGCGGGACCTGGCTGAGGACAGTACGCAGAGGGATGGCCAGGTTGCACACGGTTGGACATGGAGTGGCTGGGGCTGGCATAGTTTGCAGGCAAGTGGCTGGCCTGGGAACTAGGGGATAGAGGGTGGCTGGTAGAGGGGCAATTTGTCTGGGAGTGATGTTGAGAGAGGCTGGGTTGGGAGTAGTGGACGTGCGTAAACTTTGGCCCTCTGCCACTGTCCGACTGGTTGTGATGGTGTTGATGAGACCAGTCATTCTGCTGTTGATGCTGCTGGTTGCGGCGATCTACGATGGGTCCGTCACCTGGTGCACGGCGCGGCACTCCAGCAAACCTGATGTTGAGTGCCAGTGTTCTGGTACCGGCAGGAGTCAGGTGGATCCGGTCTTTCTGGAACAAGGCCTTGCGCGGTGCCAGATTGTAAGTAATGAAGGCCGGCATATGGTCGATGTAAAAGACCTTCTCTTGCTCGCACGTTGCCCGCAAGTTGTCGTTGGAGGGGAACACGGCCTTCGACAGGTAGTGGTGGGCCCCTCCAGGAATGATGGAGGACGTAAACAGGGCGGCATTAGGAAAGGCTGCACGGAGTAAGCGGATAAGCTGCACCCATGACTGCTTGCTGACCACGCCCACTTTACAGCTGTTTATCCCCGCGTGTAAGGTCACACGGCGGATATTTGGCGACGGCGGTAGACTCCTGAGCCACTCAACGACGTCACTCACTGTCAGTCCTGAAACCGACAGGTTCTGGACCACGGCACCATTGACCGACATCCTCCGCTCGTCCACGTTCTTGAGGATGGAGTCGCCGATGAGGAGTGTGTTGACGTCTGGTCGGACCTGAAGACACTGGAGCTGGTGTAGGGGTGTGGGGCTGTGATTGCTGTCACTATCACCTCTGCCGTTACTACTGCTGCTGCCAGTACTTGTTTTGTCGATGGTGTTACCGTTATCAGCGCTGGGTCCTTGGGTGTTCTCATCTATGTCAGATAAAACAGAGAACCTGTTTTCTATATGCACCTGTGCGAGAACAGCACTCTTCGATGCGACATCTTGGGCTTCAGAGGGTTTGTGAGGCTGAGGCGGGAGTGTGGGGTCAGCGGGGATTTTCACCTCAGTTTGATCGGTGGTATGATGCGTCTGTTTTACCACGGCCTCAACTTGCTTTCTGAGTTCCTTCAGCTTACCGGCTTGGTTGTCCCTGCTGCTGGTAAGCTGGAGTACCTTTTCACTGAGAGCAGCATGGCTGGTGGATAGGTCGTCGACAGCCGAATTGACACCCTCAGCATACTCTTCCGCTGCCTTCACGCTGTTCTTGGCTTTAGTCTCGTTGTCACGGACGACGCTGTCAACACGCGCCAGTTCCTCAGCATGCGCAGCGCACTGGCTCTTAACGTCGGAGAGCTCAGTGCGCACTTTCTGCAGCTCGGCTTGCAGGCTATCGATGGTTGCAGCATTCAGCACTAGTTGTTGCTGCATCTGAGCCATGCATTGGTTTAGCGCCGAGACTTGTGCCTCTACAGAGAGAGGAGGGGGCACACAGTTGATGAGTGGGAAGGTGTTTGTGTGGGGCGTGACCTGGGCCGAGGACATATCAGGCGGTATGTCAGCCTCGGCTGGCGGAGAATTGTCGCCCTTGTCCCCATCAAGGGTTGCTGGAGCAATTTCACAACTGCTTGCATGGTTGAGTGAAACCTTTGATTGGGAAATATTAACGTTGGAGTTGGCAGGGGGTTCGCTGGTGATGTCGTCTGTCCCCGTGGCGAGTACGCTGTTTGGTTCGAGAGTGGCGAGAAGGGCTTCGCTGTCGGCGACTGAGTACACTAATCCCATCAGCGCACTCAGTCATAGAGTCGCCATTGTGGACGTCACTGAGGGGATGCTGGTTGTGAGGATGTATCCATTCTGTTTATAGTGTCTTTTAATAGTTCGAACTCATCGTTCACCCAATCTTGGCAGCAGTTGCCCTGTACACAAACAGTCCCGGTCGTATAATATATTGTTATGGTAATAAGTTTCTTTGAATCATTCTTGAGCTGAATTATTGTTTCAAAAAGTTCACTTGGGTAGGGAGGGTCGATGGGAACTACAATACTCAGTTCATCTTGGTTTTTGTCCTTGTCTTGCCAGTGCAGTGTCACGCCAGGGGGCATAGACTCTCGTGCGTATATGGTGTATAGAGCATGTCTCCACAGGGGTACACGTGTCGAAATACTTTCAAAGGTCACTTGTATAGGGTCTCTTGTTCTTGTAATTTTCTCAAGGGAGAGACGTGAATTCGCTGCAGTGGAGCGGGTTATCGGGCCCATTGTATAGAGATGGTGGTGTCGCCATTGTCACTTTACTCGAAGCGAGTCAGCATGATTGCTGAACAACTAGAGTGTTTCACCCGTAACGCCGAGAAGCGGCGTCAAAGCCCACTCTATCAGAGTGATATTATGCAGCGCCTCGCTAGGCGCGGCGGCTGTTTGGCCCAGCCTCTAGTACTGCATACTTAGTTTGTTCCACTGAGGCGAGCCGAGAAACTGGGTCACAACTGGTACCGGCGCGCTGAGGCACAAGCCTCCCCCAGCAGCTAGGCCGGCTGACAAGCCGGTGGCCTTCTGACAAGCGCAGCACAGCAGGAAAAAATGCTGCCCTCTGCGAAATATGAAGTTGACAGTCCTGAAACTATACCATTGCAGAGTTTTCACTAAGCACAAACACTCTGCCAAGAATCATACTTGCAGAGTAAACCTTGCCAGCACAGTGTCCAAATGAATGGAGAGAATCTTACACGCGATGCGCACATCAGCAAGATGGCGCCGAGAGAGAGAGAGAGAGAGAGAGAGAGAGAGAGAGAGAGAGAGAGAGAGAGAGAGAGAGAGAGAGAGAGAGAGAGAGAGAGAGAGAGCAGCGCGCGCGAGAGAGAATGACGTCATACTTACAGTATTATCACAAGTGTCTGCGTGGTGACGAAGTTGCCTCTTTTACGTCACCGCCACTGTCTGACTTTCACTAGAAGTAAAGTTTGTTTTTACTTTTTTAATTCCTTTCTGAAATGAATTATTTTTTACTAAAGAAGTTGAAAGGATACAACGCTGGCTAACTGTAACGATTGTGGTTGTGTTGTTCCGTGAGAGCCTGCATGTGTTAATCGTAGAAAACGATCCGATATTTATTTGAGCTATCATGGTTGCGAATCACGTACCTATTCAGTAATATTCTTTATTGTTCGCGCAGATAGCGGAATTGGCATTGTTATGATACGCTACGTTTAGTCCGGAAGCTTCTAGTAAAGTCGCACGGAGAAGAGCGGTCGATTTTTGTTTTGCGTAGACTCGCTGAGAATAAACCAGAACGTTCGAGAAAGGTTGCGCTGTCTAGTGACCTCGTATGTGTGACATCAAAGTGATATAAAAATGTAGAGCCGCTCTATTTTTTTAATTTTTAGTCATAGTTGTTTTCTGTGTGCGTGAATTTAGCATCCAGTCGTTTGTGTTATTAAAGTTCGTGAAGCTTCCAAAAAGTATAGGCAAAGTCCTGAACGGTCTGACATACTCTTGTGTGACATCATTACACACTGGGATTTGTGGCTGAAATGAGCAGTCGAATTTTTGTAGATTATTGTAGTATTCTAGTATTCATTAATATTTTTGAGTTCCGGTTACGTAGATTATTTTGATTGGTTGCGTTGAGTGATTTCATTAGATATTTCTGGAAAGTCGTTTTACTATAAAAGATGGTGCTAGGAAGTACGTGTGTACATTGTCATACATTGTCAGTTGTAAGGACACACAGTTTATCGTAGGTGCGTGGCCCGTTTAGGGTGAACTTTGTGAGAGACGCAGCGTAACGGTGGTGTACGTTGTAGGGGAAACGCAGTGTGTCGCCATTGTTGTCATTTTTGCAGAGGAGACTTTGTATCAGTGTTGGTGCATTTGGGAATGCAATGTGTGGGGATCGCATCGCTGAATTAAAATATTGTTGGAACTGTTACTCCAGTATTGTCTACATCCTTAAGCCACGTGTAACGGGATGCAGCTGAGCGAAGTTTATTTAAAAGAACCTTACGTGCGTGCTTCTGGTGTGTTTATCATACTACGATAACGACTCAACACGTAACATTTTGGCACCTCCGACGGGACTTCTTCAGTTGGCTCAGTGGAAAGGGTAGCAGAAGAAAACAGCCAGCAGTGAAACGCAGAGATGGCGACATCGGAAATGGAGACATTCCTGAAAATCGGAAAGGAATGTGGACTCGAAGGAGCTCAACTCCTCGAGTTTGTAAAGGAGAGAGAGGAGAAAGAAGAAAAGAAACGAGAGAGAGAGAAGAAAAGGAGAGACTGGAGAGAGAGGAGAAAGAAGAAAGGAGACGAGAGAGAGAAGAAAAGGAGAGACTGGAGAGAGAAGAAAGGAAACGAGAGAGAGAGAAGAAAAGGAGAGATTGGAAAGAGAGGAGAAAGAAGAAAAGAGACGAGAGAGAGAGAGAGAGAGAGAGAGAGAGAGAGAGAGAGAGAGAGAGAGAGAGAGAGAGAGAGAGAGAGAGAGAGAGAGAGAGAGAGAGAGAGAGAGAGAGAGAGAGAGAGAGAGAGAGAAGAAAAGGAGAGATTGGAGAGAGAAGAAAGAGCTAAAGAACTTGAAATCAGGAAACTCGAAATTCAAGCAGAAGAAGCAAAGAAACAGCGAAGAGAGGCAGAGAAACAACGAGAAGAGGAACGAGAAGAAGCAGAGAAACGGCGAAGAGAGGCAGAGAAACAACGAGAAGAGGAGCGAGAAGAGGCAGAGAAACAGCGAGAAGAGGCATGAAATTCATCTAAAGTAGATGGAGATTGAGGCACAGAGTCAGAGAACTATTGAAGCAACAGTCTTAGCCAGTAGAGAACAAACAGACCGTGCGCCAAAACTTACACCTGTTGATGAAAATTCAGATAAGATGGATGCTTATCTGGAGCGATTCGAGCGCTTCGCAAGCAGCAATAACTGGAGACAAGAGACTTGGGCTATCAAACTGAGTGCACTTCTAACTGGTGTAACGCTTGAATTTTACACCCGCTTGTCCAGAGAGCAAGCCGAAGATTATACGCAGTTGAGAGCCGCCCTACTAAGACAGTACGACTTCACTAAAGAGGGTTACAGGCGACGATTTTGGAACTGCAAGCCTGAAGAAGGAAAAACACCTGGCCTATTCATTGAAAAAATCAGGAGCTATCTCGAGAAATGGATAGAGCTGGCTGGTTTAAACAAAGAGTACCAGGACCTGTGTGACCTCATCATCAAAGAACAAGTCCTCAACGCATGTTTTAAGGACCTGGCCGCCCACCTCAGAGAGCAAAAAAGACCTATCCCTAAAGGCCCTGGCCGACTTCGCTCAAAGATACCTTGACGCCCACAACATGAAGTTCGGGTCCAGTAAGCCGCAGCGTGTGTCTGCACCAGCAGAGGAAATCCACAATGTCAGAGACACCCCGAAATACATGCTGGTGGAGAACCTGACGTGTTTTCTCTGTGGGAAGAAAGGTCACAAGGCGATGCGGTGTCCTTCTAAAGATGTTCCCCGAGGCGACAACATCAGAATATCCAACCAAGATCGCGGTATAGCAGGCAGAGGCAATACCACGTCTCAACACAGAGCCGCCGCTGTATTAGCCAATGATGTGACGTCATCCAGTGACTTTGAGTCTCGAGAAACGCGAGTGACACCAGAACTGATTGAATCTTTCAGAAAGAATGGACGCATCCCAGTAGGAGATGGGGCTATATTTTTACCAGTCTCAAACATCGCGCTGCCTGAGAATGAAGTGCCGAACATGCCGGTGGTGTCAGGATTCGTCGGCAAAGCATCAGTGAGAGTGTTGAGAGACACTGGTTGTAGTTGCATCATCGTGAGTGAGGACCTATTAACTGAAGACCAGAAGCTACAGGAGTGGACCACCCTCATTTTGGCCGACAGAACTATAAGGATTATCCCCCTTGCCAATGTCAGCGTCGACACCCCGTACCTGAGAGGAGAGATGAAGGTGCTATGCGTAAAGACCAATGTCTACGATTTTATCATCGGAAACATTGATGGTGCCAGAAACGCAGACGATCCAAATCCTGAGTGGACACCTGAAACATGTGCTGTTACCTCAAGAAGTCAAACAAAGAAGAGTCACCAGACCATCCCACTAAAAGTGGCGGACAACACGGAAGCAGCTGTGGTGAATAGGGACAGGCTTGTGGAACTACAGAAAGCCCAACCCACGCTTGACAAGTTCCGAGGTCAGACCGAGTCCGTAACGCGAAAGGGAAATGAGATAACCTTCGAGACCAGGAAAGATATCCTGTACCGGATATTTAACAGCAATGGAGATAAACCTGTGCGTCAAGTGGTAGTTCCTAAACCATTGAGGATGCAGGTGATGAAATTGGCCCATGATTCCATATTGAGAGGACATTTGGGAATCAACAAGACCCTCGATAGGATCCGAGCCGTCTTCTACTGGCCTGATATGGGAGGGAACATCACCCGATTCTGCAGGTCGTGCGACATATGCCACAAAACAATCTCCAAGGGAAAGGTGCCCAAGGTTCCTCTAGAGAAAATGCCATTGATCGATATGCCTTTCAAGCGGGTAGCTGTAGACCTGGTGGGGCCAATATCGCCTCCAAGTGATGATGGTCATCGCTACATTTTGACCCTGGTAGACTACGCTACACGTTATCCTGAGGCCATACCATTGAAGAAGATCGACCCTCCAACAGTGGCAGAGGCGCTCGTCGACATGTTCAGCCGTTTGGGGATTCCTCAGGAGATCCTGAGTGACTTGGGAACTCAGTTCGTCTCCGACTGCATGGAGGAAGTCAACCGGCTATTGAGCATCCGACACCTTACTACCACCCCTTATCACCCCACGTGTAATGGGCTGGTTGAAAAGTTTAATGGAACATTAAAGGCTATGCTGAAGAAACTGTGTGCTGAACAGCCAAGGTTGTGGCATAGATATATCAATGCCTTGCTCTTCGCATACCGTGAAGTTCCTCAGGATTCGACAGGGTTTTCCCCTTTTGAATTACTGTACGGTCGGACTGTAAGGGGGGCCATGCACATCCTGAAGGAGCTGTGGACCAAGGATATCGACGCGCCTGAGGTGAAGATCTGCTACTAGTACGTCTTCGACCTGAGAGAGAAGCTGGAAGATACCCTCAGTATGGCTCGAGAAGAACTGGGGAAGGCGCAGAACAAAGGGAAGCATTACTATGATCGTAAGGCGAAACAACGACGATTCCAGCCAGGTGACCAGGTATTGGTTCTTCTTCCTACCGACAACAACAAACTCCTGATGCAGTGGAATAACCATATGTTTTCGACACGGTGGTTGACATTAACGACTACAGAGTCAAGGTCAACAACAAGGTGAAGACTTACCATGCTAATCTGCTGAAGAAGTATATTGAGAGAGGTCGTCAAGACAAAACACAACTGGTGGCATCGGTGCGTCTTGCTGATGACGAAAGACTAGACGACGAGAATCTGTTTGACCTTAATGAACTCCGCCACAAGGAGGATGTAGAAGACATTCAGTTCGGTCTGACGCAGACTCAACGAGACGAACTGCGCGTCCTGACTCAAGAATTCAAGCATCGGTTTACACCCGACCCAGGAACAACAGACACCATCCGCACGAGGACAATCTGACGTCAAATGAGCCAGTTCGCAGCAAACCTTAGCGTCTTCCTTATAACACAAGAGAAGAACTGAAAAAGGATATCAAGGAAATGCTGAGTCTGCAAGTCATCAGGGAGTCCAAGTCACCATATGCGTCCCCAGTTGTCATCGTGAAGTAACCAGATGGATCTAACGGGGTGTGTGTGGACTACCGTAGACTCAATAAACTAACAGTCTTCGATCCCGAGCCAATGCCCACTGCGGAAAAAAACTGTTCCAGAAGGTCAGCGGAGACCGATTTTTCTCCAAAATTGACCTAAGCAAAGGGCATTGGCAAATCAAGGTTGCAGAAAAAGATATCCCCAAGACTGCATTCGTCACACCCGACGGTCATTGGGAGTTCCTGGAGATGCCTTTTGGTATGGTGAACAGTGATGCCACATTGAAGAGAGGACTGAAAAAGATCCTAGTAGATATGCAGAATGTGGTCTTTTACTGGGATGACATTTTGATCCATACCAAAACTTGGGGGGATCACCTCAAAGCCCTCCGAGAGTTGTTCCAAAGACTGTCAGATGAACATTTCACCATCCGTCCAAGCAAGTGTGTTCTTGGGGCCGACAACATAGACTTCATCGGACACAAATTGAGCGAATGTTTAAAGGGGCTACACGACGACAACGTGCAGAAGATCAGGGATGCCCCGCGACCTATGACAAAGACGCAAGTCCGCTCATTAATGGGCTTGGCGAACTACTACCGGGAGTTCATACCAAACTTTGCGGCAGTCACAGGTCCTTTGACTGACTTGCTGAGGAAAGGACAGCCTAACGTAGTGAAGTGGGAGGAGGCCCAAGAGCGAGCATTCCAGGCAGTTCGAGACATCCTAACCGAGAAGCCTGTTCTACACCTCCCTGACCCGTTGAAAACTTGAGAACAGACGCCTCCAACGAAGGAGTAGGTGCAGTTTTAATGCAAGAAGATAATGGAAAACTCCACCCAGTGAGCTACGCCAGAAAAAAAAGATGACCAGAGCTGAACGAAACTACTCCACAATTGAGAAACAGTGCCTAGCCGTCATCTGGGGAGTAATGCGGTTCGAACTGTACCTTATGGGTGTGCCACTTGTTCTCCAAACGGACCATCAACCCTTGAACTATCTATACTCTGCAATGTTTACACATTCTCTTATTATGAGATGGGCGATGTTCTTGCAGAATTTTGACGTTAATTTACAGTCTATCAAGGGTTCGCAGAACTTTGGAGCGGATTACCTGAGCGGAGCAGTTTAAATGAACATTTCTGAGTCCATAACAGTTTAAAGAAACATTTCGGTGTCCATGAGAGTTTAAAGGGACATGTCTACACTCAGGACAGTTTAAAAGGACATGTCTTTGCTCAGGACAGTTTAAAGAAACTGTGAGACGATTATTTTAAAGTAGTTGATTTGGTGTTATTTGTGGTTTTGTGTAGGTTAATACAGCCACAACCGTTGTTGAGATTTGAGAAGAAAGTTTTGTGAAATTTCATTTTAAAAGGGGGGTAATGTTACGATTGTGGTTGTGTTGTTCCGTGAGAGCATGCATGTGTCAATCGTAGAAAACGATCCGATATTTATTTGAGCTATCATGGTTGCGAATCACGTACGTTTTCAGTAAGATTCTTTATTGTTCGCGCAGATATCGGAATTGGCGTTGTTATGATACGCTACGTTTAGTCCGGAAGCTTCTAGCAAAGTCGCACGGAGAAGAGCGGTCGATTTTTGTTTTGCGTAGTCTCGCTGAGAATAAACCAGAACGTTCGAGAAAGGTTGCGCTGTCTAGTGACCTCGTATGTGTGACATCAAAGTGACATCAAAGTGTAGAGCCGCTCTATGTTTTTAATTTTTAGTCATAGTTGTTTTCTGTGCGCGTGAATTTAGCATCCAGTCGTTTGTGTTATAAAAGATCGTGAAGCTTCCAGAAAGTATGGGCAAGGTCCTGAACGGTCTACCATACTCTTGTGTGAAATCATTACACACTGGGATTTGGGGCTGAAATGAGCAGTAGAATTTTCGTAGATTATTGTAGTATTCTTGAAAGTTCTTTTTTTCATTAATACTTTTGAGTTCCGGTTACGTAGATTATTTTAATTAGTTGCGTTGTGTGATTTCATTAGATTTTTCTGGAAAGTCGTTTTACTATAAAAGATGGTGCTAGGAAGTACGTGTGTACATTGTCATACATTGTCAGTTGATAGAGCGCGGTGATAGAGAACATCTTGTGCTTCTTTATCACTGTCTGGTATGGCAGTAAACCGCAACAGAAAAGAACCAGCTCGAGAAGACTGCCTCTCAAATAGGTGGCTGCGACTTTCCACCTGTCGCCTCCATCTTCAAAACGCGTATGGAACGGAAGGCAGGAAAGATCGTTCGCGATCTGTCACACCCAGCCAATCATCTCTTCGAGCTTCTGCCCTCTGGCCGGCGGTTTCGTGCTTTGAAAGTCAGAACCTCGCGATTCAGATGCAGTTTCTTTCCAGAAGCTGTCCTCAGTTCATCACCATCCATGGAACAACGTGATTCTATGATTGTGACATAGGACTGATATGTGTGTAATATTGTGTTTATCTATCTTAGTGCTGTATACAGGACGACTGAGTGTATGTCATGATGAATGCATGTGCAGCAAGTGAGGATGTATTTTACTGTCGCCATGTCACACAAAAATCCTTGTAACGTTTTACTTGGTCTTATGTCTTATTGTAGGGACACACAGTTTATCGTAGGTACGTGGCTCGTTTAGGGTGTACTTTGTGAAAAACGCAGCGTAACGGTGGTGTACGTTGTAGGGGAAACGCAGTGTGTCGCCAGTGTTGACATTTTATGGGCTTATGGGCGCCATCTTGTATTGCGCGACCACCACGTTTTTGTGCTCTCAGTGTTTAGTGCCTTTTCTTTGGATGTACTGTGTTTATGTTTGCTGAAAGCTGCTGAGTGTCGTATAAGAGTGTGCTGATGAGGATTGTATGCTTGTTTTTCGTTGGATCTGGATGCTGTTCGAGTGGTATCGTATTGAATAGTCTGTCGCTTGTATTTGTTTTACGTCGCCATTTTTGCCTCTTCCGCAGCGTGGGTCCGCGTTGTTCCCGCGGGCCTTTCCGCTGCCCTGTTCTATGTCAGTGCTGCGCGCTAGTGTGTGAAGTGTTTTACTGTGTGAGTCTGTCTGCCTTACGCGGCCACATCTGTTGCTTGATTTGTTGTCCGTGTCCCTACCGTCCTATAGGTTTTACGTGTGCAGCTCCAAATTTGTTATTCCCGGTCGACATCTCGCCCTTCCCACTCTTTGTTTTTCGGCGCTTTTGTCCGAGCTCGCCGCTGACCGACCGGGATTGTCTGCCGCTTGTTATTTCCCCCCCATATCCTTTTTGCCCCTTTTAGTGTAGGTTTTGTGTATTATCAGCGTCGCACCCCTACCACACTCACACTCACACACACACACACACACACACACACACACACACACACACACACACACACACACACACACACACACCTACTGTACATCAGTTTTCTCCCTTGCGTATCATCAGGTCCCCTCCCTACCGCACCGCTCACACACACATCGGCACACACACACATCGGCACAAGCGGCACACACACACACACACACACACACACACACACACACACACACACACACACACACACACACACACACACTCATACACCCTGCTCCACCCTCTTCCCGTCTTTCTCTTCCTTGTCCTCACAAACAATCATGCTCATCAGATATACACGCCAACAACTGCTATCTCTACGTCGCCACGCCACCCACTGCGCATTCGGTGCCGCCGACAGTGTTTCAGACGCCCTACGCGGCATCCGATTGCGTAAGAGAGGCCGCAGGGGCGGAATTAGCAGAAGGCAGGACGCACCACCACACACACGACCACACACTTCTTCATCTCTTCCAATGACCTTCCACCCCTTCCGCCTCCCCGCCTTCTCCCCCTTCCTTCCCATTTCTTCTCCTTTCTTCCTCTTTCACTGCTCCCTGCCCTCCTCGGCTGCCCCCTCCCCCACCCTCACCCCCCCTTCCTCCCCTCACCCCCTCCTCCTTCGCCTGCTTTCTCCTCTTCGTCCCCTCCTCCCCCTTTTCCCTCCCCTTCACCCTCCCCCTCGCTCTTCCTCATCTTTTCCTACTCCCCTTCCTCCCTCTCTCCCCTCTCCCCCCACCCTCCTCTCGCATCCTCTTTCTTACCCGGTTCTCCTTCCCCCACTGTTCCTCCTCCCCCCTCCACCCCTCACTCCTCCCTCCATCCTCTCTCCCCCCTCCCTACCCTCCTCCTCCTCTGTCCTCTTCTTCGTCCGTTTCTTCTCCCTCTCCCTCTGCTGTCTCTTCCAACCTAAAACTGTGTCTGTTCAATGCCCAGTCTGTCTGCAAAGATGGCAAAGCTGACGTGATTTCCGATTTCATTCTAGACAATGACCTAGATATTGTCGCGATCACCGAAACGTGGCTCCGCTCAGCTGGCGATGAACCCATCATCGCCAGCGTCACTCCGACTGGCTACCGCCTGGCCTCCTTCCCGCGCGCTTCCAGAGGGGGTGGCATTGCCATCATCTACAGGGACTGTCTTTCCGCTCACCTCTCCTTCTCTCAGTCTCTACCTTTTGCTCATCCCTCCTTTGTCGAGGCCGTAGCAACACTCCCTGGCCAGTCCCTCATCTTCTCATGTATCTATCGCCCCCCCCCTCCAAGCTCTCAAAACAAACTCACAAACTCCATGTTCCTCACCGAGTTCGACCTCCTGCTCGACCACTACAGCACACGACCCGGAAAACACATCCTTCTAGGCGACTTTAACTTCCACTTTGACAAACCCGACCACCCTGACACAATACGCCTTTGCACGTCACTTTCAAACCACAATCTTACACATCACTAAACCCACCCACCGACTCAGCCACACCCTCGACTGGATCATCACCTGCACCTCCGATCAACTCTTTCTCGACTCTGACACCTCCTCTGTGCTTCCCTCTGACCACCTCGCTATTCTCGTCTCCCTCAATCTACCTCCCCCGAAAAAAACCAAGCTCATCGTCTCTCGTCGCAAACTAAAATCTGTCAACCGCGAGAGCTTCTTCGACGAAGCTGTCGACCTTCTCTTGGACCCCGCCCCCTCTCCCGATCTTGCAATCCATTTCGATTCCTCCCTTCGAAAACTTCTAGACACCCATGCCCCTGTCACTACCTGCTCCATACCCAACCGACTCCCCTCCCCCTGGCTCACTGACGACATAGCTGAAGCCAAGCGCGAGCGCCGACAAGCGGAACGCCGCTGGCGCTCATCTGACCTCACCGTTCACAGACAGATCTTCCAAACAACTAGATCCAAAGTCTGCAAAATGATCTCCGAATCTAAACGCAAATACCTTCAAAACCAAATCCTGGAATCCACTTCTTCCAAAACCCTCTAAGCCACCATGAACACACTCCTAGGCACTTCTAAAGACTCTCCTCTCCCCAACACACACAGCAAAGAAGAACTCCCGTCTGCTTTTTCTACCTATTTTTCGGACAAAATCCAAACTCTGCGCGACACACTCGACACCCTGCCTTCTCCGCCTTGCCCTCCCGACCCCCCTTTTCCGGCACTCCCCTCTCGTCCTTCCGCCCCGTCTCTCAGGATGAAGTACTCAAGACCATAAAGTCCATGCTCTTCAAAACCTGCGAGCTAGACCCCCTCCCAGCTTCTCTCTACCGTGACGGCCTTCCAAAACTTCTGCCCTTCATTACCGACATCATCAACGCATCTCTAGAAAACGGCTCCGTCCCGATATCTTCAAGTCCGCCATCGTCCGTCTCTCCTAAAAAAACACAACCTCAACCCAAACGAACTCAAGAAATATCGCCCAGTCTCCAATCTCTCTTTCCTGTCCAAGCTTCTTGAGAAGGTTGTTCTCAACCAGCTCAACCTCCACCTCACCGACAACAATCTCCTCAGTCCATTCCAGTCTGCCTATCGCAAACATCACAGCACTGAAACAGCCCTTCTACATATCTTAAACGATCTCCTTCTCTCCACCGACTCGGGCAACATCTCTCTTCTTACACTACTCGATCTCTCTGCCGCCTTTGACACTATAGACCACTCTATCCTCCTCCACCGACTCCACCACTCCTTTGGCATCACTGATTCTGCTCACTCCTGGTTTCTCTCTTACCTCTCCGACAGACAGCAGTCCGTCACCATCAACGGCGTCTCTTCCAACCCAGTCACGCTCTCCTGCGGAGTCCCACAGGGGTCCGTCCTGGGCCCGGTCCTTTTCACACTCTACACCTCTCCTCTGTCCAACATCATCCAGTCTCACCGCATACACCACCACCTCTACGCTGACGACTCACAACTGCCAGACAAAGACAAACTCGACAACACTCAGTCACTACTGACTCGCACGGCTGACTGCTACGAAGACGTGAAAAACTGGATGACAGCAAACAAGCTAAAACTGAACGACGACAAAACGGAAGCCATGCTGGTAGGCACTCTCCAGAAACTCTCCCAGCTCCCTCCCTCTCTCCACCTTCAACTCGATAGTACCCCTATCTCCCTCTCTGACTCGGCTAAGAACCTCGGCGTTATCCTCGATTCCTCTCTGTCCATGACCAGCTTCGTTTCCGCCACGGCCCAGGCATGTTATTTCCACCTCCGCCGCATCAGTCAGATCAGAAAATACCTCATTACCGAAGCTGCCACCAAACTTGCTGTCTCTCTCATCTTATCTCGCATCGACTACTGCAGCTCTCTCCTTTCCGGCCTCCCTCACTCCACCATTTTCACTCTCCAACGCGTTCAGAACAACGCTGCCCGCCTCGTCCTCAGAAAGAAAAAATCCGACCACGTCACACCCCTGCTCAAACTCCTTCACTGGCTCCCCATCCCCCAACGCATCCAATACAAAATTCTGTCTCTCTGCTACAAATCCCTGAACAACTGCGCTCCTGCCTATCTCTCCAACTTACTTCACCCCTACACACCTTCCCGCTCCCTCCGCTCTGCCCCTGACCCTCTCCGCCTCCACATCCCTCGCACCAAACTTAAGACTTTCGGCGCCCGCTCCTTCTCCGTCTACGGTCCATCCACCTGGAACACTCTCCCACTCTCCGTCAGAAACACTCTCTCTCCTCCTTCCAGTCCGCCCTCAAAACTCACCTCTTTCAACAGTTTTAGCACTATATCACCACACTCCCCACCCCAAGCTGACCGTCGTAATGTATTCCACTGTTTGTGGTACGCAAGTCATTGTCTAAAGCGTGCGCATGCGTGCGCGAGTTGTGAGTGCGCGCTTAGAGTTATAATTATTATAAGATAAACGCATTATAAATACCGTAATTATTATTATTATTATTATTATTTTTGCAGAAGAGACTTTGTATCAGTGTTGGTGCATTTGAGAATGCATTGTGTGGAGATCGCATCGCTGAATTAAAATATTGTTATTGGAACTGTTACTCCAGTATTGTCTACATCCTTAAGCCACGTGTAACGGGTTGCAGCTGAGTGAAATTTATTTAAAAGAACCTTACGTGCGTGCTTCTGGTTTATCATACTACGACTCAACACGTAACATTAACAAACCCATCCAATGTCTTTTTTCCGAACTAGCTATATGCAAAAGTTCAAGTAAATATGACAACAATTACGGACTCTAATCTGGGTCAAACGACTTACTATAAGCGGTTGTTTATGTCTTCAATGAAACCTTCAATTACAATATGCTCGGAGGCTCTCTTTCTCATGTTCTTAATTAAACGGACTTTAGTTCGCGAACTCTGACGATCTAGAGTTCACGATCTCGGGAGAACCATGTTGGTTTTTAATTGAACGATCTAAAGATACGGCGAACCTAGTTCGAAGTAGTTCACAACCACGGAAAACCATAGTTCCCTGTCGGAAAAAGTTTGCTCAACGTGTTGAGCTATCCAAGGCGAACCTTTTCTCTGATTGGTCAAAACTTGTACCCTCTTCTGCGCTGGAGATAAGAAGATAGTCACCGATTTAAACAACTATGGCGGACGGCGATATTTCACTCGTGCGAAGAACAAGACCTATTTTTTATTTTTTTGTGGGAGGCGCAACGCTGTTTGTGGAATCACTATTGCAAGGAGTACAAAAACAAAAATCGTCCAAATCGCGAAGCGGCATAGCGGCAGCCATTTTGAACACCTTCGCAGACAGTAAGTACGCCGAATCAAACACTTCAGTTAAGAAAGAGAACCATGGTAACCCTGGTTTGCTGAAGTTCGCCTAGGTTCGTTCAACCTCAATAATTATATTAAGACACAAACCAAAAGATCGCCGATCTTCTCCGATGTAGGTTTGCCGATCAAAAGTTCGTCCAATTAAGAACAGCTCTTAGCCACCCACTTAAAAAAGTATTTCCCCAAGTTTCAAGCTTGTGTGTACAGAAATTAATATTGGAGATACACACATATACGTACATATGCACATACCGCGCTTCTCTCCACATGTACGTTCAGCAGCGAGGTTAGCGTAACTAGACATGACGGAATTTTTATCTTGTTACTTCAATTGTTGGAGGTTTAGCCTGCCCGCCTTTGACTTCATGGACATGCTATTAAATTCGCCCAAACGCAACCCGTCCAAAAACGTCTCTTCTATAAATAGAAGGGACTTAACAAAGGCAAACGCTTTGGTATCTCGTCCTTGTTTGTGGAAAGCGTGCTTCTTTCTGTATTAGTTGTTTCCTACTTAATTTGCCGCGTATTCGCATGCGGAACGTCTCAAATGATTTTAAATGTTTAAGTTTCTTCTATTTCTACATGAGACGTTTAGTATGAGACGCGGTGGAGCGCTTTCCATAGCATGTGCATGACGTCAAAGGGGGACAGGACTCAAACTCTGACAGTGAAGAAACAAGATAAAACTTACGTAATTGTTTTAGTTACACTAACCATGCTGTAGAGCGTGCTTTGGCGCGAACCGGTGTGCGTGCATGCGTGCGTGCGTGTATGTGAGTGTGTTCGTGCGTGCGTGTATGCAAACCGAGAATATCCGATGTTATTGCACGTACTAGCTTGAAAATAAAATTTGACATCAAACGAACAACCACATACCAAGACCACACCATTATGTACACAGACGGGTCGCATGATCCACGCACCCACGCAACCGGACTAGGTATCTACGTTCCCAGTAAATCTGACAGAGCCATCAAATTACCCGACCACACGGTGAGTTTTACCGCGGGACTAGCAGCCATATTTGGAGCCATCAAAGTCATAAAAACAGATCTGACACAGGAAAAGAACTTCGTTATAGCGACAGACTCTCTGTCAGCTCTATCCAAGCCATTCAAAACATAGATTCGGCAAGAGAGAATCTGACATATTTCATAAGACTTAGAATAACAGAACTAAAAGATGAAGGCCAAAAGTCAAACTTATCTAATCTGGATCCCACCCCACATAGGGATTCAGGGCAATGCAAGAGCAGATAAAATAGCAAAGAAAGGACTCAACCAAGAATCGACCTACTTCAACCTACCCGACTCAGCAGCCGAGAGGATGAATGCGCTCAAGCCACCATTAAAAAAACATTGAGAACATGGTTTTAACCACCAAAAATGTGGCAGGCGCAAAGAGCTCACAAGAACGCTCGACGGCAAACCTACCATATACAAAGGCAAGAGGAAAGACCAATCCAGGCTAGCAAGAATCAGGTTAGGAGGGGAACGATACGTAGTCCACCCAAACACTATAACGTGCACTTGCGGGCACACACTGACAACCGAACACGTCATCCTGGACTGCACAACAATTGACGAGACGAGAACGCAAGTGAGGAACACCCTACAATCCCCCATAACGCTAGAGAGTCTGATCAACCCTCCCCCCGAATCCTGGCATAGCACCCTCACGGAAACCGTGAAAATACTAAATAACACCCCCAAGTCAAATACATCTAGACTACCGACGAACCATCAAGCAAGCGGAAAAAAGGTTGTGTTAGAAAAAAGCACACCCTGAAACCTAAAATACCAAAACCAAAAAGAAGCGGAGGCCTTGGACTGGGACTAGCATGGGTAGGAACAGAATAGATCGGTAGGGGAGGCCTTGCCCCTTCCCGAGGCGCTGCACCCTGTGGCGCGGTCGGACATGGTGGATGGACGGGCTGAAAGAAGCGCGAGCAACGGCGACAAGCAGAAACTAAGTCCCCCCCCCCCCCCCCAGGACGAAATCAGCGAAAGCTGGAAGTCCTTTCTCTTTTAATTATAGCATAGCATAACAAATGCTACATCTCTAGCGCTCCTAGGTACGTCACCATAAACTGATGTAAAAGTGTCTAGCTAACACATAAGCCACTGGCAGATATTGCGATGTGAAAGGACGACAATAGGGGTTGTCCATCGGCAGTATACTTTAGTCCTCCCGCAAGTAATTTTCAAAGATCAAATGGGTTTTTCTTTTAACTGCAACACCCAAACCCCTTCTCTGTGGAATAGTTCTCATCGTTGAGTTTCAGCATTACCACATCATCGTCGTCGTCTTTGTAGTCATCATCGTAATTACCCTTGTCGTTGTCGTCATTGTGCATGCAGTCTTCGTTTGAAACTGTAACGTGGTTGAGTCGTAGTATGATAAACACACCAGACGCACGCACGTAAGGTTCTTTTAAATAAACTTCATTCAGCTGCAACCCGTCACACGGGGCTTAAGGATGTAGAGAAGTACCCAACGGAGAAAGAAACACGCTTAGAAAAGACGGGTACAACACAATTTATTAATATTTCGGGTAAATACCCTTTGTCAAAATAGACAAACAAACAAACAGAGAGATTAGCCGCTACTTATCTTCATTGGCAGAAGGAATGTGGGCTATTTTGACAAAGGGTGTTTACCCGAAATATTAATAAATTGTGTTGTACCCGTCTTTTCTAAGCGTGTTTCTTTCTCCGTTGGGTACTTTTTTTTTTTGCATATTACACGCTTGGTAGTCACCTTTTTGGTCTGGATTGCTTAAAGATCTAGACAATACTGGAGTAACAGTTCCAACAATATTTTAATTCAGCGATGCGATCTGCACTCAATGCATTCCCGAATGCACCAACACTGATACAATGTCACCTCTGAAAATGTCAACAACAGCGACACAAAGTTCCTCATACAACGCACACCACCGATACGCTGCGTCTCTCACAATTTACACCCTATACGGGCCACGTACCTACGATAAACTGCGTGTCCCTACAACTGACAATGCATGACAATGTACACACGTACTTCCTAGCACCAACTTTTATAGTAGTCCCGACTTTCCATAATAATCTAATCACTCAACGCAACCAATCAGAACGGAACACTTAACTAAAACTCATAACATTAATAAAACGAGAACTTTCTAGAATAACTATAATAGTCTATAAAAATTCGACTGCTCATTTCAGCCCCAAATCCTAGTGTGTAATGTCACACAAGAGTATGGCAGACCGTTCACGACCTTTCATAACACCCAAAGAATGGCTGCTAATTTCACGCGCGCAGTAAACAACTATGACTAAAAATAGATCTTGCACTTTAACGTCACACGTACGAGGTCACTGGACAGCGCGACCTTTCTCGAACGTTCTGGTTTATACTCGGCGAAACTACGCAAAACAAAAACCGACCGCTATTCTCCGTGCGACTTTGCTAGAAGCTTCCGGACTAAATTTTGCGTATCATAACAAAGCCAAATCCGCTCTCCGCGAACAAAAGAGAATCTTACTGAAAAGGTATGTGAATCGTAACCATGATAGCTCAAATAAAAATCAGATCGTTTCCTACGATTAACACATACATACTCTCACAGAACAATACAACCACAATCGTAACAGAAACAAGTCACCAGGTCCCTTGCTCACTGCTAAATTGCATGTTTGTCTTGTCCAGGATTTTGGGCTTGGTGTTGTGTACGCAGTAGGCTGGGTGCTAGTCCAGGAATACCTGAAGAAGGCATCAGGTAAAGAGCGGATCCCAAACTACTCCTTGTGGTCTACAATGCCTGCTCTCGTCAAGGTGACAAGCAAACCCTTCCCCACCCACCCCTCCCCCCCACCCCCCCCCCCCCCCAACTCCCCCCGCCAAAAAAAAAAAAAAAAAAAAAAAAAAGACAGAAAGACAAGAGGAAACACGTAAACAAGCGAACACAGAAAAAACAACAACAACAAAAACAACCCTCAAACACACAAGGAAAAAGCAAACATGTAAAATTAACCACTTTGTTACGTTTGTGGTTGTGTTATTCTTTGAGAGCATGTGTGTGTTAATCATTGAAAAGATCCGATATACATTTGTGTTATTTTGGATAAGAATTACGTACCTTTTCAGTAGGGTTCATTTTCTTTTGCACGGAGAATTGATTTCGATTTTTGTTGTGACCAGTACTTTCGCTACAAAGTGGTAAAGTTTGACCTATAAGAGACTGGAAGGTTCGAGCAGGGTTGCGATCTTTCTAGTGACCTCATGTATGACCTCAAAGTTGTTGGCAACATTTCGTAACATTGTATCAAAGAAGTCAAGATGGTAGCGGAAATTTGTAGTTATTTCTAGAACATTCTTGTTTAATGAATATTAATGAGGTTTGGTTACGTTTTCCTTTCTGATTGGTTGTATTGTGAGAATTTGCTGTATTATTCTGGAAATCTGTAATAGTATAAAAGGCCGTGTTAGAAAGTATGTGTGTACATTGTATGAGAAACGCAGTGTGTCAAAAGTGTTGATGCATTGTAGAGGAGACAGTGTATGAGTGTTGGTGCATTATTTTGTGGATGCAGAGTACGGAGATTGCATCGCTCCATTCTTATAAGGAATGGAAATGATTGTCTTATTCTATACCTGCGTATTTCTCTGTGGGCTGGCGATTGGGTGCCTGATAGGCGGGGGCAGGGGATCTAACTGTTGTCTGTCCAGCGCTGTGATTCCCCTTGGTTTGAGTACTGACAATTCTGCCAGCGCTAGCCTCACCTATCTGGTTTGTGAGTATCATGTATAACTCGAGGCAAAATTTGTATCGTTACATTGTTGTGTAATGTTCTGTGCATCTACTGTGGGAAATCAGGGTATTTACCCGACCACATATGTGACCCTCTCTCACGAAACCAGTCTTAACTCGCAGCGAGCCGATCAGCACTACACGCAATAATATGTGGTGGGGGTCAATCTGGGTCATTTTCACTTTTTTGCAGAAATGTATTCTATAAACACCAAAGTATCATATGGTTAAAATCTTTATCATGAATAATGCCATTAAATAGGTTTAAAATGATTTTAAAAGTCTGCCCTTGGCCCCAATTATGCTGCACACAGAAACTTCCCAGGCTGTTTTCTCAAAATGGCTGCCAGAGGCTTTAACAACTTTAAACACTAACAACTTCTACAATTTTTGCACTACAGCATACAGTCATAAATCACAGTAATCAGCAAACATTGTAGTTTTCAGAAATGTATATATGTCAAAACATCCAAAATGTGAGTTAAGACTGATTTTGTGAGAGAGGGTCACATATAGTAGCGCACCTTCATGTTTGTGTATGTATGTTTCTCCTGCCTACTTCCTAAGTTCCGGAGAAAGACATGGGTTATATAAGAGACCTGATCCATTCTTATAAGGAATGGAAATGATTGTCTTATTCTATACCTGCGTATTTCTCTGTGGGCTGGCGATTGGGTGCCTGATAGGCGGGGGCAGGGGATCTAACTGTTGTCTGTCCAGCGCTGTGATTCCCCTTGGTTTGAGTACTGACAATTCTGCCAGCGCTAGCCTCACCTATCTGGTTTGTGAGTATCATGTATAACTCGAGGCAAAATTTGTATCGTTACATTGTTGTGTAATGTTCTGTGCATCTACTGTGGGAAATCAGGGTATTTACCCGACCACATATAGTAGCGCACCTTCATGTTTGTGTATGTATGTTTCTCCTGCCTACTTCCTAAGTTCCGGAGAAAGACATGGGTTATATAAGAGACCTGATCCATTCTTATAAGGAATGGAAATGATTGTCTTATTCTATACCTGCGTATTTCTCTGTGGGCTGGCGATTGGGTGCCTGATAGGCGGGGGCAGGGGATCTAACTGTTGTCTGTCCAGCGCTGTGATTCCCCTTGGTTTGAGTACTGACAATTCTGCCAGCGCTAGCCTCACCTATCTGGTTTGTGAGTATCATGTATAACTCGAGGCAAAATTTGTATCGTTACATTGTTGTGTAATGTTCTGTGCATCTACTGTGGGAAATCAGGGTATTTACCCGACCACATATAGTAGCGCACCTTCATGTTTGTGTATGTATGTTTCTCCTGCCTACTTCCTAAGTTCCGGAGAAAGACATGGGTTATATAAGAGACCTGATCCATTCTTATAAGGAATGGAAATGATTGTCTTATTCTATACCTGCGTATTTCTCTGTGGGCTGGCGATTGGGTGCCTGATAGGCGGGGGCAGGGGATCTAACTGTTGTCTGTCCAGCGCTGTGATTCCCCTTGGTTTGAGTACCACGTAACACCCTTAACTAACGAGAAAAAGTGAACACAATCCAACTGCAAGAGACATAGATCCTCATGAGCCCCCGCGACTGCGGGGGCTCGTGAGGATTTATGCCTCTTGCTAAGACTAATTTGTAACCATGTTTTTTGGACCTTTTTGGCTTTTGACTGTCATTCGGATTTTTGGCTTTTGGTAGTTAAATGAACAAAGGTTTCAGAAACAGAAATATACGTACAGAGGCTGAGAAGGGGTAACAAAGAACGGGCGAACACACGCAGTGCATGAACAATTCAAGAATCGTTATTTGTACCCATGAGCAGACATCCCTCACTCCAGGGCTGAATTGATTACTAAAACTGCTTATTGACTGGTATAATGGTTTAAAATCAACATTACCACCATTTGCCTTCGAGGGTCAACTCTGCAAAAAGTATCACATTGATATATATATATATATATATATATATATATATATATATATATATATATATATATATATATATATATATATATATATATATATATATATATATATATATATATATATATATATATATAATATATATATATATTTGTTTTCCTCCCTACGTCACACGACCAGTCACTTTAGCACAAACTGTACCATGTGACCGTGATATAAAAACCATTGTAGCGAAAAATGGCGAACGTTTTATAGCCCTCTCGATGACGCGTTACGACCTCGTTTCGAGTCTTGATAGTAACTCGGTTCGACAAAATAGCAGAAAAAAACGCACTAAAGTAGTCCCATTTGACGTAATACACATCATCTGCCTTATATTTTACGACGTGAGGAGCCAACTAAACAATATTTCACCACTAATTACACAGCGCAAACAGCAAAAGCCTTCGCCAAATCCATCTCATCGCCATGCCGGGCACCGAGACATTTTCAAACTGGGAAACCACGGAACAAAAATAGCTTCCGAGTTTTTTTTTTTTTTAACCAATCAGAGACAGCAATCCGCTTGCAAACCGGCAACACACTGTCGTCTGCTCAGCCACTAACAGGCAACATGCCACAATTTCACCAAAGCACAGAGCAACAAATTCAAGAACTAAAACGAAACTACACACCCAGCAACACTATACACAAAGCACGCTATTGCCAAATTTTCGTCACTCAATGCGGGACTATCTGAAGAAAAACATCTCACAAATTTTCGAAGACTATCTGACATCACGACAACGCTGTAAAATAAAATCTTACCTTAAAATCCATCTCAGCACTAGTCCTGCTGTTAACAACGAGCGTTTTGTTTTGGTGATTCCTTTTTCCAGATATCCCAACACACATGACACTTTAGGACATAACAACGACAATCTGCTGCACACTCGAAGCATCCCCTTCTGTCATCTTGAATCTAAAAGCACGAGGCACCATGCTAACTTGCACAAGCTGTCACATCAGTGGTCAAATGCTGATCGCTTCATCAAAAAGTTCTTAATTTTTCTGAATCACACAGCAGTCAAGAAGCACTGTCACTGTCATACTTTAACGACCTTTTGTAGACATTGCAGCTTGAATCATTCTGTACACAAGCCAAGATTAGCTTTTCACTCGCGAAAACAAGACTCGCTCTTCGGCGCCGAATCATGCTACGTCACACTCTGGGAATCCCCGGCAGAACATGTATATTCAATGGTGTCACCTATCCGCCACAGAAGCGGCCGTCTTCATAAACCGGATTTTTTCTAAACAATAAACGGAGGAAGGGAAAAAAATACGTTATTGGTGTCGGAGGGGTTCGCTGTACGGACCTTTGTAGGCCTGAGGGAGGTCAAAGGAATCATTGTACCCCTCAGGCCTTCGGCCTTCGGGGTACAATGATTACTTTGACCTCCCTCAGGCCTACAAAGGTCCGTGTAGCGAACACCTCCGACCAATAACTTATTATATATATATATATATATATATATATATATATATATATATATATATATATATATATATATATATATATATATATATATATATATATATATATATATATATATATATATATATATATATATATATATATATATTGTTACGATTGTGGTTGTGTTATCCTGTGATAGCGTACATGTGTTATTCGTAGGTAACGATATGTTGTTTATTTAAGCTATCACGGTTATGATTTCGTGCTTTTTTTTAGTAAGTTTTTCTTTTGTTCGTGAGTAGAGCCGATTTTGTTTTGTTAAGTTTAGTCCGGAACGTTGTAGAAGGGTCGCACTGTCTAGTGGCCTCGTAAGTGTCACGTCGGTTAGGTGACATCGCAACATTTTTTCGCTACTTATTGTTTTCCTGTGCGCGTGTAGTGAGCAGCTTTTATTTTGTTTGGTGAGAGATATAAAGATGGAGAATACAACAGATTTTTTGACGACGTCAATTTTTCATTGTTTCTGATCACAAATCGCTCATCTAATGACACACCCCGTTTTTTTAGGTTTCTCCTTATTTTTTTCAGTAAAATAAAGGTTTTCAAAATCAATGACATTCATGGCTAAAGCAAAATTAACACCTGAGCTAATTAATCCATCGATTATGTAAGTGTGTTCATTTTGCAACGCGTATTTTATTGATTACTTAGTCAATTACGGGTATTTCAGATAGACGATCGGGGGCGCTGTCACATACGCGCTCACTTACAGGGAGCTAACAGCACACTCACACATACACACAGCAGTTATTTCCCTTAGTACTAAACGCGCGACACGGTTTGTTCACGCCCCGCCACTGACTGTGCGCGCGCACTGCCTGTCACCTAGGGCAGCGCTGTGTCGTTTGCCAAACATTAACCGGTCTTTTCTACCTTGTGTGTAGAGCGAGGCAGACGTGTTTCAAAACGTGGCAGAATTCTTAACCGGTGATAGCACTAAACCTTGTAAAAATAAACTACTTTGATATCGGTAAGTGTCGCCGTTTCTGACATTTTCTAGTGTAGATTTGCCCGAGTCAACGCTGACTAGCGTAGGTTACAAAAATACATAGTGACTGTATACAGGACACTGACGAATAGTTTGTCGGTAGTTTGCGTGTTTAATTTGTGATATATAGGAAGAAGAAAAGGCCTTGCGATAGCCAGCAGTGCGCTGAAAAGAAGTCTAGTGTAATTTGCCCTAGCGTGTTTTAGAAAATGAATTGGTCTGAGGAAGCTAGATTGATCTTTCAATCACACTTAGATTACCATAGAGAAATGACGACTCTTTTAGAGACGATATTAGCAAACCACCCAGCAAAACCATTGCCAAAAAAACCAATCGGTAATTTGACTGATGTACTCGAAGGAAGTACGAAAAAAGAAATGAGTGATCCAAAAGATATTCATTTGTATTTTAAAAAAAATCTTTCAGATGGATTGCCACCAGATGGTAAAAGAGTAGCCGACTGTAATTTACCGGGACTTACATTGGCAACCTTAAAACCGCATTTAGTTAATGGCTACGCGATAATACAACAAACAGAAAGAAAAAATATGTCATCTTCTATCTACTATGGGGAGTGGCTAATCGCGGGTGCAGAAATCCATAAGAATCAAAAATTACAACATGAAACAAACTTGAACTGGACAGATTGGCTAAAAATACACGTCGGAATTTCAAAGTCTTATGCCCACCAGTTGAGTGTTCTAGCCAGGCTGCTACAGGGGTACCACAAATTTCATTATCTTTCACTGTCTTTCCGAAAGGTGTTCAGTTTGCGGAAGCAAATTGAACAAATGTTAAAAGTACAGGAAATAGCCGATTTTTGGAAAACACCTAACGCTGGTCCGTAACATTGTTTGCTTGTTTGTTTGTTTGTACAAAGGTTCTAGTGCGTCTTAACAATTCTGTTTGAATCACATCTGAGATATTTTATCACTTTCGTTTTGTTAACTGACTAAGCCCGTGTGATCATCACCGAGCAGGCCGCACTAACAAGGAAAATGAAAACGTGTAACTATTAGTCCGTGAAAGTGATTAATCACCGAGCAGGCCGCAAACAAGAAAAATGTAACTGTAAATCTGAGTAAAAAAAAATCCCTGACTATATCACAAACATAACAAATGAAAATATCTGACTGTAATTTTTTATGTGATCTATTACCTAGCAGATCACAAACAAGACAAGTGAAAATGTGTAACTGTAAGTCTTTAAGTGAGAAATCACAGAACATACTACAAAAAGGCTGTAAGTCTGAGAGTGAGAAATCACGGTACTACAAAAAGGCTGTAAGTCTGAGAGTGAGAAAATCATCGGACAGGTTACACGTAAAAGTGGCTTTAAGACTGAGAGTGAGAAAATCATCGGTCAGGTCATAAAATGGATGGAGCGATATTTTGTCTGATGTGTGACAAACGCCATAATGACCAAGCCGCACGAGAAGCTAATGATTGTATGTTTGTATTGTCTCGTCTTAAATGTTGTGGACCAAGTGTGAGGTGTTTTCGCCACCCTCATGCAAGTAGCTTGCTTTTTGCAAGTGAATTGAAAACGGATTTTACATAGGTTTTAGTAACAGGACTGACGGTGGGGTATACCTGTAGCACACTGGCAAAGAAAGATGATTTTGGCTTTGTATCTGAATAATTGATTTACAAAAACGGCACCCTGGTCAGCCCACTTGTAGCACGCTGTCAAAGAAATGTGTTTATTTGCATTGTATCTGAATAATTGATTTATAAGTTACTCAGCGCCCTGGTCAAGCCTTCAAAATCATGGTATCTAACGTAAACAAATGGCGTATGTCCTTAGCGAATCGTCCCCCACTGGGGGACCGGTATCCAACGTAAACAAATGGCGTATGTCCTTAGCGAATCGTCCCCCACTGGGGGACCGGTATCCAACGTAAACACATGACGTAGTATGCTAGAAACGAGTCAGACTGGTATCCAACGTAAACAAATTACGTAGTACGATAGAAACGAGTCCGACGGTGTCGGACCGGTTTCTAACGTACTACGTCATACGGTCTTAGTAACGTGACGATGAGCGCAGTTTCGATTTGAGTGAACAATCTGTGTATCGTGTGTCATACAACGGTGTGGCGAAGCCTGACGGTGTTTTGCGGACGAGTCTACAATATTCATGCAGAATAAAGATTTTGTGTTTGTTCGTCTGTTTGTCTATGCGTGTGAGTGTATGCGTATGTATGTGTGAGTGCGTGTGTGTATGAGTGCATGTGCGTGTTTGTGTGAGTGCATGTGTGTGTGTGTGTGTTTGCGTGCATGTGTGCGTGTGTGTGCGTGCGAGTGTTTGTGTGTGTGTGTGAGTGCATATGTGTGTGTGTGTTTGCGTGCATGTGTGCGTGTGTGTGCGTGTGAGTGTTTGTGTGTATGTGTGTGTGCCTGTGTGAGTGCATGTGTGCGTGTACGTGTGTGTGTGTGTTTGCGTGCGTGTATGCATGTGTTTATATGTGTATGTGCGTCCGTGTTTGCGTGCGTGCGTGTTTGTTTGTGTGCGTGTATATATGTGTGTTAGAGATATAAAATATAAGATTCCAAGAACATTTTTTTTTCATTGCCTCTGTGCCAATACCCCCCCCCCCCAAAAAAAAAAAAAAAACCAGTTATTTAAATAATAACCACACACACACACACACACACACACAAAAACATTGCTATATGCACTTGATAACAAATTATTTAAGTTACCTGCAGATACTTGTTAACAAATTTTCCAAAGTCACTTATAACTGACAGATAACTTTACAGGTAACCTTTTAAGAACCTATAATTAGTTATTAAGTGACTTAGTCAAGAACTTATAAGAACTTAAACTAACAAAATGTAAGTTCTTGACTCAAGTCACAACTTAAGTCACAACTTACTCGGACAGATTTGTCAAGATACAAGGACAATGAAAAAACTTTTTTTAGTAATAGTCAGGTGGTGCTGGTGGTGCTGATGGGGTTAAATAGTTAGGTGGCATGTCATTTTTCTGTGAAGTGTATGTCATTAATAAACGATTACCAAATCTGATTTTTATTTGTTTAAAAGATTGTGTAGTTTTTCTGTGGTTTCCTGAACACCGATCTGTTTCCCCATCTCTAAAAAACTAGCCTTCAGTTCTTCAACATTCACAGGAGATTGACTACGCATTTTATTTTGTATTTCAGACTTCTGTTTCTTGTAATTATTTAAATCATCCTGGACTCTCTTAAATTCCTCGTCATCAATAAAATTATCGTTCAATGCCTTACTGATAATAAGTTTCATACTGCTCAGCTTTGCACCAGCAAGTGTACTCAATGCTTCATGTTTCTGTAATTTTGTGTGAAACCTCTTGTTCAAGGCCTCCAAACCAAAACATGCCAGGCATGTAGCAATGCTAACAGCCTCAACTGCTATTCCAGCCAAACTCCCAATTCCTGTGGCGAACAGAACGATACCCCCTACAGAACATGAAGCTGAAACTGCACCAATAGCCATAGAAGTGTTTTGAACAGAATTAAATACTGACTTATACCTCCTTTTGCACCGTGAGTACTTAGCCTCTTCACTTTCCAAATATTTCAAAGCTTCTGTAATATTATTTAATCTGAATGCATCTGCCTGTAATGTTTTATCTGAAGCAATTGGCATATGTGGATCAGGCGCAAGCGTTGTTTTAGTCATCACATTTGTTTCAGTCGGATCAAGCGTTGGTAGTTGCGGATAAAAGTTTACCATTTTTTTTATTGACAAATATTTTTTTTTATTTAATCAGCAATTACATTTTGCAACTCTTCAAAAGTATACAATTTGCTGGCATAATAAAATGCAACAAGATCAATGTGTTCAAGGTTTATGTAAGTTAGACGAACAAAAGTTGTTTTGTCGACCACCACCTTGACAGCTGGAACACTGCTCGAAACATTAATAACATCAACATTTTTTGTAATAGCAATAAAGACCTTTGTTGATTCTGTTACTGTTTCATCCCATGTAAGTTTAATTCCCTGTGCAATTTGAGCCTCTTTAGCAGTAGTTACTGATTTCATGATAATTTCAAATACTATTGTCACTTCTCTAGCGATGACTAAGCTTGCTGGCATAAACACAACAGAAGTATCTGATCTACCCTTTCTAGTTGTAAGAAGATATCTCCGTCTCTCATAATTTTCAACTTTCAGTTTTTCTCTGCTATTGTTGTCTGGGGCAAAACTTGGAACAAGGCTTACAATAAGCGGCCCAGAATTAACAACCTTTCTAAACACTAAGGCGCCTTCGTCATTAGTGTATACATAAGGACTAATAAATTCCAACTTTATGTCCCAGTCAATTGTGGGTGGTGGAACAGGTACAGGTGAAACCACCCACTTACTACCCACATGTATTAAGTTGTAAGGCGCATTATTTACAGGTGGAGTAGGTACAGTAACATCACGCAGCTGACCAAGTTTAGGAATCTGTTTTTCACCGTCTTTCATGTCAACAATTACTTTCCTCTTGTACATGCCATTTGAATCAAGTTCAAAACCATATATTTCTCCAATTTCCCCTTCCTTCTCAAAATCCTGTACGTCTGCCAAATCTTTCAATTCTGTTACTGGACATGCAACTGGTATGATTCTCGACTTTGGACCACCACTCATTTTTTATAAACAAAAATAAAATTATTTAATTTCCAACACAACACTAAAATCATGCATAAGAACTGGTTTGTCATCCTGATTAGTTACAGATATACTCAGTGACTCAAAGAAACTAAAACCTAATTTCTTAAACTGCAAATTAGGAAATCTAACAACTACACTTTCACAATACGGAGCAGTTCCAGTAGGTAAGCATCTCAACAAAGTTGAAGGCTTTCCATTGTGAACATTCTCAGATGTGTTTAGTTCTTTCAAATAAACATTTAGCACTCTGTGTACTGACAAATTGACAGGACGTTTTCCAGTTATTTTAAGTTTTTTTGTCTTCATTGTTATAATACCAAACATAGCTTCATCTAAATCATCTGATCTATACCAATCTTCGTCAATATAAAATCCAAGTAAATATGCAAATCTATCTGAGATCTTTAGCCAATCTTGTGTCGGAGATTCTAATGTAACAAGTAGGTTAGCTGGATTTAAAGTTGCTTTAATTTTAAAATTACTTTGAAACCATTCAGCTATAGTACAAAAGTCATAATAACCAGGCGGTAAAGCTTCAGTCTTACCACCAAAAATTACTTTATTATATATATCATCTTCTACATTAAACCATTTTACTGTGTAGAACATTTCATGGATAGCTACAGACTTGCTACCATCACGATTATCAATCCCATTAGTTAACCACACTGGTTTGCTTGTGTCAAGATTTGTTAAGGTAATAAACATTTTTATTATCTCATATAAAAAAGGATGGAATTTAAATCACCAACCATTACCACTACAAACGCATTTCAATTTAATGTGAATGCCAAATATAATGTTGCACCTACTTATGAACAGAAAATAATTCAACTAAATCAACTCGACATAGCTGTATCAGAACAAGACCTATTCCAAGTGAAAGTACCAAATCCGTTTGATCATTACCTAAACCCTCCAATAACAGATGACTCTACTGCAAGAAAGTGGTCTTCAAGTCCACTACAGATGTTTCAAAACCAACTCAACTTTGCAATACTATGCTCAACTACAGGCTGTGGTGTTTCATTTACAGACCACTTGAATCACTCAAACAAACTGATTAGGTCTGTGTATCATTTCCATGTTTATTACCAGCTTAGACGTATACTGTCAGAACTTCATACCCCACTGCCAACTGAATCCAGTTTCAACAGGTATAACAACCCCATGGATATGAAAGCGTTTGAACGCATTTGTAATAAATTTAACATAAGCACTAAGTATGACTTCACACAAAAACTTGATGATCACAAAGGCATGGGTACATTGTATTATGCTTTGAGTCACAGACAATACCCTCAAGATTATTACCCTGGTTACACTTCATTCTCATCTAAATCTGAAGTCTGGTTAGGATCAATAGAGCAGAAACAGTCTAACGCCTGGACCACATTTGTCTTAGATAAATCTGACGGGTTTACTCAAGCAGGAGTCGAGCGCGTCAATGAGTCTATCAGAACATATGTCTGGTGTATACTAGGAGCACAATCACTAACAAAATCAAACATTTTGAATGGAAGTGGAAAGTTTGAAGCACAAAAACAGTTTCTTGCTAATCTTGAAGATTCAATTAATTCAACAGTAGATCTCCCATCAAGCATACAACGCTATCAAGACGTACTCAGATATGCCAGATCAAAAGTTGACTTTGTAGTTGGCATCGGGTTATACATGTTACCATCTGACCTTCAACTCCAAATGGGAACAATAACAAATTATAATAATGAAATAGTTGTTGCAGGTGTTGGTCAAAAACTCGGTCTTAATCAATCTGTAAACTTGGGGGCCACAACCACACATGTACAGTCATTAAAATCATTACAGACGGTAACACCCCCGGCCCCGGCCCCGGCCCCAACACCGGCACTCATACAATCAACCCCGGATCTAACACCAACCCCTGACACACATGAGTCGGAAAGAACTGCATTGGTAATAGGTCTAACAGGATTAGGGGTTTTACTTCTTTATCTGTTTCATTAAATAACCCACCATCAACCCTCCTACTGTAACCAAAAAGACCCACACATGCTCTGCCATAAACCCTACTGCCTTTGCTGTAGTAGTAATCAGCCAACTGACAACAGTGCCAATTATGCCAGGCAAAGCGTCCACTGCTTTCAGAGCCAATTTCTTAAGCAAGTCTGAAATGTGAGACAGTTGTTTATTTACCCATGACTGTAAATCTTTTGGATCTGTGGGAGCCGGTGGGCCCGGGGGTGGCGGTGCCGGTGCTGGGGCTGGACCACCACCACCACTGACGGAGACAGCCAACACAACAGTACTAATAATAAATCCAAGAGCTGTAATTAAACTAGTAATTGAAATACCCTGTTCTCTGAAAAGTGTTTTAAGTCTCTCAGCCAAAGTAGTGTCTTCGTGAAGTATTTTCTGAATAGTTTCTCTAATTCTGTTGACCTGTGATTTCAGTTTTTGTCTTCCAATACTAATTGTTTCTAACCGACCTGATCTTTCTATCTGCAAATCATTTAATCTGTGTTGAATTCTTTCTTTCATTTCTGTGTCAAGATTTCCATTGTCTGCGGTAGCCAGTTTCTCTTTTTCACGTTCTATGTGTTTATCAAGCTCTCCCAGTTTGGCAAGATTATTAACCATCTCACCTCTTATTGTCTGCAATGATTTATCCAAACCCATAATCTCTCTCATTGACAAAGGTGGGTCTTCTATTGTTTTCATAGCATCATTTAATTGTCCTTCAGTAAATGAGGTTTTTTGTATCACAGTGTTTGCTATTTCTGGTAGGCTTGTTACTGGTGCCATTTCAATCTCTTGCCCTGTTGGCAACTTTGTTTGTGTGTCATGAAGAACTCTAGCCAGTCTTGGCGTGACAGGAGACCCACCAATTCCAAGTTGACGCAAGGCACCAACACCACCTTCATTTTTTATTGTACTTAAAGCCCTAAACCTACTAGGGTCTTTTTTGTTAGTCAATAGTACTTTTCCTTTGTCAACAGTATTTAAATATAAATGACCCTTGCCATCAAGTTCAAACTGGTTAGGGTCTATGTTGTCTGGGCGGCCACCAACATGATCATAAAATGAGTTCACTTTGGTTTCTAAAAGTTCGTGACGTAAACTGTAAATATTTCTTGTACCAGTCATATCTGCCATATCTGTCATATCTGTTGTATTACCAAAATCATTCATGTCATCCATTTCAAAATCTTCATGATTAAATCCTCCCGCTGCCATTGTTTTATTAATTTATTATTTTTTATTGTGCATAATAAAAATGACATAGTCTTACGGATCAAAGTTAGACCCATACAGAAAACTACGTGAGCCTCTGGGTGTTAAGGGCATAAGACAATCAATCGTCATCACAAACAATCCAAGTACCATAGACCAGAACCAAACACTTACAGTCAAGTTTCCAAACCTAGGCCCCAGTGACGTTATTGTTCCTGGCACTGCACGCCTAGCATTTAATATTGAACTTTCATCAGACGCAGATGTGAACAGAACACTAGTTGACAATCTTGGCAGAGCAATTGTTAGAACTATTAAAGTAAAACTTGAAGGACAAGAAGTGTTTAGTCTTGACGACTCCGATGTATTCTACTGTTACAAAGACCTTTGGCTAACAAGAGAAGAACGAGAAGACCGTATTTATCAAGGCATACAATCTGATAATATTGGTAAACTTCGAATCAATGCTGGAGACAAAACAACTACTGGGGTACCAAAGGAAGTTATTATAGCAGAAACATATGGAACCAGATTTTACATTCCACTTGAGTTTGAAATCCTAACAGCACATTTGCCTTATTATCAAGGGGCACTGAATGACCGTCTGAGCTTTGAACTAACTTTCAATGACTACTCCAAAGTTATTAAATCATCTGCCACAGATGCAACATACAAGATCTCTAACATTTCCTTGGAATATGAAATTGTCACACACACTGATCTAGCCAGACTCATTCAAAATCAGTACCAGTCAAGACTTCCAATTTATTATGACAGGGTGATTAGACATAGTTTAATACCCAAAGACAAGAGCGACCCAATGTGGAACATAAACTTGAACACACCAGCTAGGTCACTGAAAGGTATTCTTATGTTGTTTGTTGAACCGGTGAGTCCATACAAAAGGGATTCAGAAAAATTCTACAATCCAAAGATTACACATTTGTCCTGCACAATCGAAGGCCGCCCTAATCAAGTGTACGCTTCAGGTTTGTTACCTTATCAACACTACGATGAGATCACAAAGTATTTTGCAGGAGGAAGGATTAGAGATAAACCTGCAAACATTGCGTGCAAAGATCTACATCTGTATGATGTTAGGATCGGACAATACCTGACAAACAAGTATGCACTGTGGCTAGACCTGCGTAGTACAGATGACGATTATCTTCATGGGTCAGGACGAACTGTCGAGAATGGTAGTGATGGAATAACAATTCAGATACAAAAGAAGGTTGAAACTGCTGCAGCCATAAACATATATTTGTACCTGATATATGACGCACAACTCAATATTGCAGAAAGCAGACTGAGTGGACACATATATTAAAATTATATTGTGTATTAAAATGAACCTGAGCTTGATGACCCTTGACCCACACTGTGGATTGTTTTGTGGTGCCACAGGGTGTGGGAAAACTGAATTTGTACTTAACCTCTTACAAACAAGATACATACACCACTTTGAAAACATTGTAATATTTTGTCCAACAATAAAACACAACAAAGCTTATAACAACCGTTTATTCATTTGGACTGACAGCAACATATACTTAGTCGACCCTGAAAAGAAACTGAATGACTACCTACAATATTTTTACAAGCAATTTGAAGGACAGCCAACCTTGTTTATTGTTGATGACTGTTCTGCAGAGAAAGACATTGTCAAGAAGAGAAACACTCTAGCAGAACTTGCCTTCAGTGGCAGACATGCTAATGTAAGTGTATGGATTCTCACTCAGAAATATAATGCTGTACTGAAAGATTTTCGAGAACAGTTAAAGTTTATCTGTTTGTTTTACTGTAAGGATCGTGACAGCTTTGAAGACTGTCTCAGAGAGAATGATGTCATCCCAAATAAGCATGAACGTGATGATGTAAAAAATAAACTGAAATCAACTAAGCATCTAAAGCTCATTTTAAAGACAGATCAGCCCACAGGGTATGGGTTAGTAAATTGATGTAAATTAATTTATACATTTGTTTGTCCAATAAAAATGACAGACGGACAAATCATACAAGTGCTTGATCTCACACACCTTTTCAAAGATGTTATGCACTTTACTGACTTAATATCACCCAAACAGACTTACATAAGCCTTTCAGCACCATCAGAAATATATGTTACATACAGTGTGACTTTGGATTATGTTGATGAGCATCCAAATGTGGAGCACATGACAGTTGATTTAAAGACACCTACTTTTAAAGTTGATGATACCAACTATGGTTGGTTAGGGGAAATTTGTTATAGCATATTTAAACAACTACGCAAACTAAATGTTTATATTGACAGTGTTACAGTTAATAAAGTGGTATTACACAGGGTGAGCAAGCGGTAATATTTTTTATTTATTATTTTGTCGGACAAATAAAAATGACGGACAATGCTCAAAGCCCTGGCCCATCTGGTTTAAGAAACGTGTTTCACACAACAAACTTACCTATATCCAATACTAATAATGTTTATGAATCAATAGAAAACTCTTTTTCTGTCATACAGCAAAATCTTATCACAGGCAGTGTTAAGATTCAGATTGTTGCGAAAATCGAATTCACTAGGGTGGACGGTGAAGTGATTGTATCGTATATATCAACAAGACAACACACAGTTAACACAAGAAGAGAATTAGAGAACGTGTTTAGAGACAGACTATTACCAGACTTTCTCCAGGCGATTGACAGTGCAAAAATGAAGGGGTCTGGTTGGCACGAAGGACATGTACATGAACTGCAATTAAAGCAGTCTAGGTATCATCCTATATTAGGTAAAGCATGGATACCACTGCCAACAGAGGTTGCAAACAAAAAGGCTGTAGTCAATATTCAGAACAATGACAACTATTGTTTCATGTGGTGTGTGCTTGCTAAACTACACTTTATAAAATCAAAACCTGAACGTGCATCTAACTACACTAAATTTGTAAATGAACTCAACTTCAGTGGCATTGAGTTCCCTGTTAAAATAGAAGACATAGACTTGTTTGAAAAACTAAATCCTGGTATATCTGTAAATGTGTATGTGTGGGATAATGAGTCTGTTGACAAGTTACAACCAATTAGAGTATCACCAATTGCCCCAACCTATGGAAAGTCAGAAGATAGGCATGTTGACATGTTACTAATAAGCTCTGGTGATAACTTCCACTACACAATTATCAGGAGTATGTCACGACTAATTCATAATCATGTATCAAAACATAATGGTAAACAGGAAGTGTGTAAGAGATGTTTACAAAGATTCTCCTCTATTGCAGTGGCACATAAACACATTCTACATTGTAGGTCAGCTGATGACATACAAACTGTACTTAAGTATCCAGAGCCTGGTAGTCAAGTGTATTTTAAAAACTATGGGAATCAACAAAAGCTGCCGTTTGTAGTGTATGCAGATTTTGAATCACTGGTTGTTCCGTATGAAGGTCATGTTCCAGAGTCATTACCAAAGACTATAAAGTTGAGTGACCAAGTGGTGTGTTCTTTTGGATACATTATTGTTAGGTCAGACGGTCTGCATTCAGAGCCTGTTATCTACAGGGGTGAAAATGCAGCATGTCTGTTTTTAACAGAAATGAGACATTTGTATAGTCAGGTAGTACAATATCTCACAACATGTCAGATGCCTTTGGTGATGACAGAAGAAGACAAACTAAAATTTGATACAGCTGAGACGTGTTGGATTTGTGAACAGCCTTTAAGTGGTGATAAAGTTCGTGACCATGATCACATAACTGGGCGTTACAGGGGTGCTGCACATGGTGATTGTAACTTGAAATTAAAAATAGATCCCAAGACATACAAGTTACCAATCTTTTTTCACAATCTCAAAGGGTATGATTCACACATTATCATGCAGGCTGTGGATGAGTCGTACAAAAACATAAGTTGTATTGCCCAGACAACTGAGAAATACTTAACTTTTAGGTTAGATAAATTAGCATTTTATGACTCCATGCAACATTTGTCTTTAGGATTGGCTAGTCTGGCAGAAGGACTGACTGAGTATCCAATAACGAGTAAATATTTTGAGCCAGACTTGATTAAGAAAGGTGTGTATCCGTATGAGTACATTGATCACTGGGTTGTGTTTGAGGAAAGGAGACTGCCACCAAAAGAGAAATTTTATTCTACACTAACTGGCAAAGGTATTTCTGACTCTGAATATCAACACGCTCTTGATGCATGGGGGAAGTTAGGGTGTCAGACTATTGGTGACTACCACGATCAGTACTTAAAGGCAGATGTTTGTTTGCTAGCAGACGTATTTGAAAGTTACCGTGAAAAGGGTTTGTTGCACTACAGACTTGACCCAGCCTGTTACATCACTAGTCCTGGCATGACATGGGATGCATTTTTGAAATCCAGTAAGATATTTATAGACCTGTTGTCTGATCGTACGATGGGTGAAATGGTGGAACGCGGATTGAGGGGAGGGATTAGTATTGCAGCAAATAACTACGCCAGAGCCAACAATAAATATCTGGACGACCTTGGGTTTGACCCCTCAAGGTCAAGGTCATTCATTACGTACCTTGACGCTAATAACCTTTACGGATTCGCGATGTGTGAGTTATTGCCCTTGAAAAACTTTTGTCTGCATGATTTGTCACAGTATGACATAACAGACATAACAAAATATATTATTAATCTTGACCGAAACGACGCGAAGGGTTGGATCTTTGAAGTAGACCTGGAGTACCCACACCATCTACATGATTACCACAATGATTATCCATTAGCAGTTGAGAAAATGAGTATGACAGGGAAAAAAGAAGACACTAAGCTTGTGCCAAATCTAAATGACAAATTCAATTACGTTTGTCACTACCGCTTGCTACAGTTTTACATCAGACACGGGTTAGTACTAAAGAAAGTTCACAGAGGAATTCAATTTGATCAGAGTGCTTTCATGAAAGATTATATAATGAAGAACACAACCCTTCGTGCCAGAGACGGCAACACTGCATTTGACAAAGACTTCTTTAAGCTTATGAACAATGCCTGTTTTGGCAAGACAATGGAAAATCCTCATCACCGCAAAGATGTGAGACTAGTCACAACTGAATCGGGTGCAATTAAACTTACAGGTAAGCCGCAGTACACAGGGTATAAAGAATTTCATTCATCATTGTATGCCGTGTCACTCAAAAAAAAGATTGTTAAACTGGACAAGCCAGTATTCATTGGTATGGCAATTCTGGAGTTGTCAAAACTGTTGATGCTTGAATTTTATTATGATTACTTCAAACCAAAATATCCTGAGTGTCGATTGTTATACACTGACACTGACTCTATGATAATAGACGTGCCTACTGAAGACTTTTACGAAGACATGAAAACAGAGTTACACATGTATGACACGTCTGACTACCCTAAAGATCACCCGCTGTTTAGCACACAAAACAAGAAAGTGCCTGGTAAGTTTAAGGATGAACTAAATGGTGTGCCTATAGTTGAGTATGTTGGACTGAGATCCAAAATGTATTCTATACTGCACCAGAAAGGTAGTCAGTCAAAAGCCAAAGGAATAAAAAAAACAGCGATAAAAAATAAAGACATTCGTCATGAACATTACAAGCAAGTGTTAGATGGTGCACTAATGCCTGATTATCCAAACAAGTCACTGAGATCAAACAAACACAATCTTGAAATAATTCAAACGCACAAAAAGTCACTTGCAGTTGGGGACACAAAACGAGTGTTTCATAGTAAAGAGAAAGCTTATGCACCAGGTCATTACAGACTCAAGTTATCTGAAGATATTTGTGATGAACTGGTTGATGAATTAATTGACGACTTAGTTACTGAAATGAGTAACGGTGTCTGGGGGAATAATCTGTAATTCTTCTCTGACAAATTCCCTCTGGGGTGCAGGGTCATACAGGTAATATATTGTTGCGTCTGGACCGGGAATTATTTTTTTTATATTGTGTACAGACGTTGACCAGATGGGGTCTGTTGCCCTGCGTCTGTCGTCGTTCTCAGCCTCCCCTGGCTGATATAAATATCTCACCTGTTTAGTAAATAAACTTGTGTCTGGAGGTGGGGTTGGTCCTGTTTTTGGCTCTGTAATTGTTTTCAATTTAATAGCATCAGCAGGCTTAGGGTGTCCTTCGTTATTCATTGCTTTTATCACATGTGGTAATCTCTTTACCCACTCCGTGTTACGGGTGTCATGCATGAGTTCCTTAGAATACTGGTAACTGAAAAGTCTTTCTGATAACTGTTTGTTAAAGTTCTCTACAATTGCCTGTGATCTGTGCACACCTGGAATGCCTCGTCTGACCAGTACACCATGCTTAGCAAATAACTGATTAACTGCACCTTTGAATTCTGATCCATCATCAACTTGTACAAGTCTGGGGTATCTTAAGGGGCCTCGACTATATATTTTTGATAAAGCAGTAGCAACTGTACTGGCTGTTTTGTCAGATATGGGTTCAGCGTCTTTGTACCTTGAAGCAATGTCTACAACAGTCAGTGCATACTTGTATCGTTTCTTTCTTATTGTATCATGTGGTAGGAACAGGAGGTCCATTTGGTGTGTGTCATTTGGGGTAGTGTTCTGAAAATGAGGCCTTGTTATCTTTCTTGGAGCAGGAAGATATATCTGCCAAATTGCTTGTCTCTGTAACCATTGTTTGACCTGATTGAGTGTTATATCTCCGCCCACAGCGGCATGTAATTTTTCAATAGCTGTTTGTCCTTTCCAATAGCCTGATGGAGAGTAATATATTTTTGATAGTTTATTTTCGGCTGCCATTTTTTCTAGCAATGAAAACTCCTGTAAAATAAACAAATGTCATTCCCACTAGAACAAAGATTATCTCCCCGTTTCTTTGTTGTGTGCTTGGTTTGTAATAGTCACTTAGTTTCGGTTTAGGGATAGACATGTCTTCACCTGTGACAAGAAAATATTCCCTGATTGCTTCGTCTGTATTTGAAAACGTATGCTGTGCGTGGCCTTCAAGCCTGAGTTTTTCATTGATGAAATCAAGTTTCTCAATTCTTTGCTTCTCATAATCCTGTTGGGCTTGAGCAAGTTTCTCAGACGCTTCATTGTGACGTTTCATTTCTTCTGCAGATTCTTCTCTACCCATTTTTGAAAAGAGATAATTAGAGCCACTAAATGCCAGAGCATTAACCATAGCACCTCCAATCATAACAGCTATTGTTGCCATATTTTTATTTACATAGAAATATTTTCAGGAATAATTCCTTGCTTGACAAGAAAATCTTTTGTCGCAATCGACGCTGTGACAACTACAATTAGCTTAGCACTGTCTTCGAAATCAAGTCTACTCAGGTCTGCTGATTTCATTTTGAGTAGACTTTTCCCCAGCATAGAATAAGCTACTGCTAATCCACTGATTATGGCAGAGTGATACACAAGGTTCATCATGTTCTTTGAGTCATTCATTTTCTAAGGCAAGAAAAATTAAAATAATATTTTTATTTACTGCATATAAAATGGGTCAACGGCTTTGGATGTCACTGGTAATGTGGCGACTTCTGGTTTTGTTTTTGGAGTGTCTGATTTTTTGGTCACTGTACGAGTCTGTGGTTTGTATTTTTTGTATAATTGATACCCTACGTAACCAAATCCGACAACAAATCCGGCAACTACATATTTTGCTGTTTCAGAATTAGACTGGGTTGAAGGTCTTTCACTTTGATGTGGGTGTGACAGGGGTGTTGAAAGTCCTGTCAGTTCTGACGGTCTTGACGGTCCTAACGGTCCTAACGCCTGGTCAGTCACATGAGCCTTTTCTGTTTGTGCTTGAAGCTGTAATTTTTTTTGTCTGTTATATTCAGCTAATCTTTTTCCAGCCTCAACCCTGCCTGGACTTTTAGCCTTCGTCACAGTTTGAACCTGTGTCAAAACAGGGTCCGGGTTCTGTTGTGTAGTCATCTTGTTCTCGTCCATTTGATCCTTCTTTTTCTTTCTCTAGAAAATTTATTTTTGAAAAATCAATATGACTCCCGGTAACAAGAAGGGCTACGACAGGAGCAAGGTAATTTCCGAACTTGTAAAACATGACACATGCTAATTTGCCAATTGAACTTGAAACAATAGGATTGCTTTCAAGGTCGTGTGAAAGACTGTCACTATCCACAGGTAGAAAGTGACTCACTGCTTTTGTGTATAGGCATACAAGAGATCGACTCAAATCACGAGTCATTAGTGAGGCAATGTGGTTTTCATATTTTGAATGAAGTTTTAATAGTTCGTCAGCGGTGAGAGATTCAATATCCTCTGTCATGTATTGTTTTCCGAGATAAGCCTTTGACTTGCCTGAGACAATCACAGACAAAAGACGCTGTTTCTTAGAGTCTAAATCTTTGTTTTCTACAGCGTTGATATCATTTAGAAGAAGTAATTCGTCTTGATTCATTTTATAATAAAAAATATTAATTTTAAATGACATTGATTTTGGAAACCTTTATTTTACTGAAAAAAATAAGGAGAAACCTAAAAAAACGGGGTGTGTCATTAGATGAGCGATTTGTGATCAAAAACAATGAAAAATTGACGTCGTAAAAAAATCTGTTGTATTCTCCATCTTTATATCTCTTTGGTGAATGTTCTCGTACTTTTTTGAGCTATCATAGATAGGGATACCATACTTTTATGTGTCTTTATTATACGCTAGAATTTAGAGCTGAAGTGAGCAGCTGTGTTTTTGTAGCCTGATATATTGTTTCTGGAAAGTTTATGTTAATGAGTTTCGGCTGCGCGTTTCGTTCTGATTGGTTGAGTTATATGATTTCCGTAGAAGATTCTAGATTTTGATAGTGTATATAAGGAGGGCGCTGGGAAAGCCCATTAGTACATTGTCTTGCTTTGTCAGTTGTAGAGATACGCAGTTTATTGCGAGAGACGCTGTGTATGAGAAACTTTGAGTCGTAGTGTGGACTGTGACATAGCTGAAGAGACTTTGTATTCAGTAGTTTGTGCATTTGAAAGTGCATTATTGTGTGGATATCGCATCGCTGAATTAAATATTGTTGGAACTGTTACTCCAGTATTGTCTACATCCTTAAGCCACGTGTGACGGATTGCAGCTGAACGAGGTTTACTTTAAAGAACTCTACGTGTGTGTGCGTCTGGTGTGTTTATCATACTTCGACTACAACTCCACCACGTAACATTTTGGCGACCCTGACGAGATCTCTTCAGTTGGTTCAGTGGAAAGGGTAGCAGGAGAAAACAGACAGCAGTGAAAAGCAGAGATGGCGACATCGGAATTGGAGACATTCCTGAAAATTGGAAAGGAATGTGGACTCGAAGGAGCTCAACTCCTCGAGTTTATAAAGGAGAGAGATGAGAATGAAGAAAAGAGACGAGAGAAAGAAGAAAAGGAGAGATTGGAGAGAGAAGAGAAAGAAGAGAAGAAACGAGAGAAAGAAGAAAAGGAGAGATTGGAGAGAGAAGAAAAAGAAGAAAAGAGACGAGAGAAAGAAGAAAAGGAGAGACTGGAAAGAGAAGAAAGAGCCAAAGAACGTGAAATCAGGAGACTCGAAATCCAAGCAAAAGAAGCAGAGAAACAACGAGAAGAGGAGCGAGAAGAGGCGGAGAGGCAACGTCAACACGAAATTCATCTAAAGCAGATGGAGATTGAGGCACAGAGCCAGAGAACTAATGAAGCAACAGCATTAGCGAGCAGAGAACAAACAGCCCGTGCGCCAAAACTTCCACCTTTCATTGAAAATTCAGATAAGATGGACGCTTATCTGGAGCGATTCGAGCGATTCGCAAATAGCAACAATTGGAAACAAGAGACTTGGCCTATTAAACTGAGCACACTTCTAACTGGCAAAGCGCTTTAATTTTACACCCGTTTGCCAAGAGAAGAAGCCGAAGATTATACTCAGTTGAAAGCCGCCCTGTTGAGACAGTACGACTTCACTGAAGAGGGTTACAGGCGACGATTTCGGAACTGCAAGCCTGAAGAAGGAGAAACACCCGGCCTATTCATTGAGAGAATCAAAAGCTACCTGGAGAAATGGATAGAGCTGGCTGGCCTAAACAGAGAGAACCAAGATCTGTGCGACCTCATCATCAAAGAACAAGTTTTTCAGCGCATGTTCTAAGGACCTGGCCGCCCACCTTAGAGAGCAAAAAGACCAGTCACTAAAGGCCCTGGCCGACTTCGCTCAAAGATACCTTGACGCTCACAACATGAAGTTCGGGTCCAGTAAGCCACAGCGTGTGTCTACACCAGCAGAGGAAATCCAGAATGTCAGAGACACCCCGAGATACAAGCCAGTGGAGAACCTGATATGTTTTCTCTGTGGAAAGAAAGGTCACAAAGCGATACGGTGTCCTAAAGATGTTCCCCGAGGCGACAACATCAGAAGATCCAACCAAGATCGTGGGATAGCAGGCAGAAGCAGTACCACGTCTCAACACAGAGCTGCCGCTGTATTAGCAAATGATGTGACGTCATCCAATGACTTTGAATCCAGAGAAAAGCGAGCGACACCAGAACTGATCGAATCTTTCAGAAAGAATGGACGCATCCCAGTAGGAGATGGGACAACATTTTTACCAGTCTCAAACATCGCGCTGCCTGAGAATGAAGTGCCGAACATGCCGGTGGTGTCAGGATTCGTCGGCGACACACCAGTGAGAGTGTTGAAAGACACTGGTTGTAGCTGCATCATCGTGAGAGAGGACCTAGTAGCTGAAGACCAGAAGCTACAGGAGTGGACCACCCTCATTTTGGCTGACGGAACTGTAAGAATTATCCCCCTTGCCAAAGTCAGTGTCGACACCCCATACTTGACAGGAGAGGTGAAGCCGTTGTGCGTGAAGACGCCAGTCTACGACCTCATCATCGGAAACATTGATGGTGCCAGAAACGCAGACGATCCAGATCCAGAGTGGAGACCTGAAATATGTTCTGTTACCACGAAAAGTCAAGCAAAGAAGAGTCACCAGACCATCCCTCTTAAAGTGGCGGACAAGACGGAAGCAGCAGTGGTGAATAAAGAAAGGCTGGTGGAGCTACAGAGAGCCGACACCACGCTTGACAAGTTCCGAGGTCAAACCGAGCCTGTGATGCGAAAGGGAAAAGAGATAACCTTCGAGACCAGAAAAGATATCCTGTACCGGATATTCGATAGCAATGGAGATAAACCTGTGCGTCAAGTAGTAGTTCCTGAACCTTTGAGAATGCAGGTGATGAAATTGGCACATGATTCCATATTGGGAGGACATTTGGGAATCAACAAGACGCTCGATAGAATCCGAGCGGTCTTCTACTGGCCTGATATGGGAGGCGACGTCACCCGATTCTGCAGATCGTGCGACATATGCCAGAAGACAATCTCCAAGGGAAAGGTGCCCAAGGTTCCTCTAGAGAAAATGCCATTGATCGATATGCCTTTCAAGCGGGTAGCCGTTGACCTTGTGGGGCCAATATCTCCTCCGAGTGAAGATGGTCATCGATACATTTTGACCCTGGTGGACTACGCTACACGTTATCCTGAAGCCATACCATTGAAAAAGATCGACACTCCAACAGTAGCAGAGGCGCTCGTCGACATGTTCAGCCGTTTAGGAATTCCTGAAGAGATCCTGAGTGACCTAGGAACTCAGTTCGTCTCAGACTGCATGGAGGAAGTCAACCGGTTATTGAGCATCCGACACCTTACTACCACCCCTTATCACCCCATGTGTAATGGGCTGGTTGAAAAGTTTAATGGAACTTTAAAGACTATGTTGAAGAAACTGTGCGCTGAGCAGCCAAGGTTGTGGCATAGATACATCAATGCCTTGCTCTTCGCATACCGTGATGTTCCTCAGGATTCAACAGGGTTTTCCCCTTTTGAATTACTGTACGGTAGGACTGTGAGGGGGCCCATGCACATCCTGAAGGATCTGTGGACCAAGGATATCGACGCACCTGAGGTGAAAATCAGCTACCAGTACGTCTTCGACCTGAGAGAGAAGCTGGAAGATACCCTAAGGATGGCTCGAGAAGAACTACGGAAGGCGCAGAACAAGGGGAAGCATTACTATGATCGTAAGGCAAAACCTCGACGATTCCAACCAGGTGACCAAGTGTTGGTTCTTCTTCCTACCGACAACAACAAACTTCTGAAGCAGTGGAAGGGACCATACGTTGTCGACACGGTGGTTGGCATCAACGACTACAGAGTCAAGGTCAGCAATAAGGTGAAAACTTACCATGCTAATTTGCTGAAGAAGTATATTGTGAGAGGTCGTCAAGACAAGACACAAATGGCCGCATCAGTGCGTCTTGCTGGTGACGAAAGACTAGACGAAGAGAACCTTTTTGACATTAAACTACAGTCTATCAAGGGTTCGCAGAATTTTGGAGCAGATTACCTGAGCAGAGCAGTTTAAATGAACATTTCTGTGTCCTGAACATTTGTATGAAACATTTCGATGCTCAGGACTGTTTACAGGAACTGTGAGACGTTTTTTTTTTAATTCGATTTTTGATGTGTAGTGATATTTGTTTAGGGTTTTGTGTAGGTTTACACAGCCACAACCGTATTTTTGAATTTGAGAAGAAATTTTTGTGAAATTTCATTCTTAAGAGGGGGGGGGGGGGGGTGTAATGTTACGATTGTGGTTGTGTTATCCTGTGAGAGCGTACATGTGTTATTCGTAGGTAACGATATGTTGTTTATTTGAGCTATCACGGTTATGATTTCATGCTTTTTTTAGTAAGTTTTTCTTTTGTTCGTGAGTAGAGCCGATTTCGTTTTGTTAAGTTTAGTCCGGAACGTTGTAGAAGGGTCGCACTGTCTAGTGGCCTCGTAAGTGTCACGTCGGTTAGGTGACATCGCAACATTTTTTCGCTACTTATTGTTTTCCTGTGCGTGTGTAGTGAGTAGCTTTTATTTTGTTTGGTGAATGTTCTCGTACTTTTTTGAGCTATCATAGATAGGGATACCATACTTTTATGTGTCTTTATTATACGCTAGAATTTAGAGCTGAAGTGAGCAGCTGTGTTTTTGTAGCCTGATATATTGTTTCTGGAATGTTTATGTTAATGAGTTTCAGCTGCGCGTTTCGTTCTGATTGGTTGAGTTATAATGATTTCCGTAGAAGATTCTAGATTTTGATAGTGTATATAAGGAGGGCGTTGGGAAAGCCCATTAGTACATTGTCTTGCTTTGTCAGTTGTAGAGATACGCAGTTTATTGCGAGAGACGCTGTGTATGAGAAACTTTGAGTCATAGTGTGGACTGTGACATAGCTGAAGAGACTTTGTATTCAGTAGTTTGTGCATTTGAAAGTGCATTATTGTGTGGATATCGCATCGCTGAATTAAATATTGTTGGAACTGTTACTCCAGTATTGTCTACATAAGCCACGTGTGACGGTGTTACGATTGTGATTGTGTTATCCTGTGAGAGCGTACATGTGTTATTCGTAGGTAATGATATGTTGTTTATTTGAGCTATCACGGTTATGATTCCCGTGTTTTTTTAGTAAGATTTTCTTTTGTTCGTGAGTAGAGCCGATTTCGTTTTGTTAAGTTTAGTCCGGAACGTTGTAGACAGGTCGCACTGTCTAGTGGCCTCGTAAGTGTCACATCGGTTAGTTGACATCTGACATCGCTACATTTTCGCTACTTTTCCTGTGCGCGTGTAGTGAGCAGCTTTTATTTTGTTTGGTGAATGTTCTCGTACCTTTTTGAGCTATCATAGATAGGGATACCATACTTTTATGTGTCTTTATTATACGTTAGAATTTAGAGCTGAAGTGAGCAGCCGTGATTTTGTAGCCTGTAGAGAGATAATAGAAAGTACTTTCCAAAGACTTCGAATTACCCATTGTCTTAATTAACCCCAATAATTAACTAATTACGGTCGTTAACGTCCACACTGTCGTTTCTCTCAAATCAAACCAAAATCTTGACAGTGCAATCTATAATAGACTAATGACTTTTACACACCCCTCTGTCAGAGTCGATTTCTGAGAAACACGATTTTCAAAGTAAAACTTTATACGTTACTAGCAAGTTACAACTAACTTTTAAGAACCTGCAGAGGTAACCTTTAAGTTACTTATCATAAGAACTTATTAATTACTTATCATAAGAACTTATTAATTACTTACTGTAAGTTCTTATGAGTTCTTACAACAACTTGACTTAAGTCACAACTTACTCGGTCAGATTTGTCAAGATACAAGGACAATAAAAAAACTTTTTTTTCTCAGTAATACTCTGGCGGTGGTGCTGATGGGGTTAAATAATCAGGCACAAGTGGTGTAAATGACGTGTCATCTCTCTGCGAAGCATATGACAAAAATATTGATTGATTACCAAATCTGATTTTTATTTGTTTAAAAGATTGTGTAGTTTTTCTGTGGTTTCCTGTACCCCTATCCTTTTTCCCTCTGCTAAAAAACTGGCCTTAAGTTCTTCAACATTCACTGGAGATTGACTACGCATTTTATTCTGTATTTCAGATTTTTGTTTCTTGTAGTTATTTAAATCATCCTGGACCCGCTTAAATTCTTCATCATCAATAAAATTATCATTCAATGCCTTACTGATAATAAGTTTCATACTGCTCAGCTTTGCACCAGCAAGCGTACTCAATGCTTCATGTTTCTGTAATTTCGTGTGAAACCTCTTGTTCAAGGCTTCCAAACCAAAGCAAGCCAGGCATGTAGCAACGCTTAAACCCTCAATTGCTATTCCAGCCAAACTCCCAATTCCTGTGGCGAACAGAACGATACCCCCTACAGAACATGAAGCTGAAACTGCACCAATAGCCATAGAAGTGTTTTGAACAGAATTAAATACTGACTTATACCTCCTTTTGCACCGTGAGTACTTAGCCTTCTCACTCTCCAAATATTTCAAAGCTTCTGTAATATTATTTAATCTGAATGCATCTGCCTGTAATGTTTTATCTGAAGCAATTGGCATATGTGGATCAGGCGCAAGCGTTGTTTTAGTCATCACATTTGTTTCAGTCGGATCAAGCGTTGGTAGTTGCGGATAGAAGTTTACCATTTTTTTTATTCACAAATATTTTTTTTTATTTAATCAGCAATTACATTTTGCAACTCTTCAAAAGTATACAATTTGCTGGCATAATAAAATGCAACAAGATCAATGTGTTCAAGGTTTATGTAAGTTAGACGAACAAAAGTTGTTTTGTCGACCACCACCTTGACAGCTGGAACACTGCTCGAAACATTAATAACATCATTATTTTTTGTAATAGCAATAAAAACCTTTGATGATTCTGTTACTGTTTCGTCCCATGTAAGTTTAATTCCCTGTGCAATTTGAGCCTCTTTAGCAGTAGTTACTGATTTCATGATAATTTCAAATACTATTGTCGCTTCTCTAGCCATGACTAAGCTTGCTGGCATAAACACAACAGAAGTATCTGATCTACCCTTTCTAGTTGTAAGAAGATACCGCCGTCTCTCATAATTTTCAACTTTCAGTTTTTCTCTGCTATTGTTGTCTGGGGCAAAGCTTGGAACAAGACTTACAATAAGCGGCCCCGAGTTAACAACCTTCCTAAACACTAAGGCACCTTCATCATCAGTGTATACATAAGGACTAATAAATTCCAACTTTATGTCCCAGTCAATTGTGGGTGGTGGAACAGGCACAGGTGAAACCACCCACTTATTTCCCACATGTATTAAGTTGTAGGGCGAATTATTTACAGGTGGAGTAGGTACAGTAACATCACGCAGCTGACCAAGTTTAGGAATCTGTTTTTCACCGTCTTTCATGTCAACAATTACTTTCCTCTTGTACATGCCATTTGAATCAAGTTCAAAACCATATATTTCTCCAACATCCCCCTCCTTCTCAAAATCCTGGACGTCTGCCAAATCTTTCAATTCTGTTACTGGACATGCAACTGGTATGATTCTCGACTTTGGACCACCACTCATTTTTTATAAACAAAAATAAAATTATTTAATTTCCAACACAACACTAAAATCATGCATAAGAACTGGTTTGTCATCCTGATTAGTTACAGATATACTCAGTGACTCAAAGAAACTAGAACCTAATTTCTTAAACTGCAAATTAGGAAATCTAACAACTACACTTTCACAATATGGAGCAGTTCCAGTTGGTAAACATCTCAACAAAGTTGAAGGCTTTCCATTGTGAACATTCTCAGATGTGTTTAGTTCTTTCAAATAAACATTTAGCACTCTGTGTACTGACAAATTGACAGGACGTTTTCCAGTTATTTTAAGTCTTTTTGTCTTCATTGTTATAATACCGGTCATAGCTTCACCTAAATCATCTGATCTATACCAATCTTCGTCAATATAAAATCCAAGTAAATATGCAAATTTATCTGAGATCCTTAACCAATTTTGTGTCAAAAATTCTAATGTAACAAGTAGGTTAGCTGGATTTAAAGTTGCTTTAATTTTAAATTTACTTTGAAACCATTCAGCTATAGTACAAAAGTCATAATACCCAGGTGGTAAAGCTTCAGTCTTACCATCAAAAATTACTTTATTATATATATCATCTGTTACATTAAACCATTTTACTGTATAGAACATTTCATGGATAGCTGCAGCCTTGCTACCATCACGATTATCAATCCCATTAGTTAACCACACTGGTTTGCTTGTGTCAAGATTTGTTAAGGTAATAAACATTTTTATTATCTCATATAAAAAGAAGGATGGAATTTAAATCACCAACCATTACCACTACAAACGCATTTCAATTTAATGTGGATGCCAAATATAATGTTGCACCTACTTATGAACAGAAAATAATTCAACTAAATCAGTTTGACATAGCTGTGTCTGAACAAGATTTATTTCAAGTCAAAGTACCGAATCCGTTTGACCATTACCTAAACCCTCCAATAACAGACGACTCTACTGCAAGAAAGTGGTCTTTAAGTCCACTACAGATGTTTCAAAACCAACTCAACTTTGCAATACTATGTTCAACTACAGGCTGTGGTGTTTCATTTACAGATCATTTGAATCACTCAAACAAACTGATTAGGTCTGTGTATCATTTCCATGTTTATTACCAGCTTAGACGTATACTGTCAGAACTTCATACACCACTACCAACTGAATCCAGTTTCAACAAGTTTAATAACCCTATGGATATGAAAGCATTTGAACGCATCTGTAATGAATTTAACATTAACCCTGGCACTAAGTATGACTTCACACAAAAACTTGATGATCACCACGGCATTGGTACATTGTATTACGCTTTGAGTCACAGACAATACCCACAAGATTATTACCCTGGTTACACTTCATTCTCATCAAAATCTGAAGTCTGGTTAGGATCAATAGAGCAGAAACAGTCTAACGCCTGGACCACATTTGTCTTAGATAAATCTGACGGGTTTACTCAAGCAGGAGTCGAGCGCGTCAATGAGTCTATCAGAACATATGTCTGGTGTATACTAGGAGCACAATCACTAACAAAATCAAACATTTTGAATGGAAGTGGAAAGTTTGAAGCACAAAAACAGTTTCTTGCTAATCTTGAAGATTCAATTAATTCAACAGTAGATCTCCCATCAAGCATACAACGCTATCAAGACGTACTCAGATATGCCAGATCAAAAGTTGACTTTGTAGTTGGCATCGGGTTATACATGTTACCATCTGACCTTCAACTCCAAATGTGAACAATAACAAATTATAATAATGAAATAGTTGTTGCAGGTGTTGGTCAAAAACTCGGTCTCAATCAATCTGTAAACTTAGGAGGAACAACCACACATGTACAGTCATTAAAATCATTACAGACGGTAACACCCCCGGCCCCGGCCCCAACACCGGCACTCATACAAGCGGTAACCCCTACACCAACCCCTGACACACATGAGTCAGAAAGAACTGCATTGGTAATAGGTCTAACAGGATTAGGGGTTTTACTTCTTTATCTGTTTCATTAAATAACCCACCATCAACCCACCTACTGTAACCAGAAAGAACCACACATGTTCTGCCATAAACCCTACTGCCTTCGCTGCAGTACTAATCAGCCAACTGACAACAGTGCCAATTATGCCAGGCAAAGCATCTATTGCTTTCAGAGCCAATTTTTTAAGCAAGTCTGATATGTGAGACAGTTGTTTCTTTACCCATGACTGTAAATCTTTTGGATCTGTGGGAGCCGGTGAAGGTGTCAGGGCTGGCGGTGCCGGGGGTGCACCACCACCACTGCCGGAGACAGCCAACACAACAGTACTGATAATAAACCCAAGAGCAGTAATTAAACTAGCAATTGTGATACCCTGTTCTCTGAAAAGTGTTTTTAGTCTCTCAGCCAGAGTAGTGTCTTCGTGAAGTATTTTCTGAATAGTTTCTCTAATTCTGTTGACCTGTGATTTCAGTTTTTGTCTTCCAATACTAATTGTTTCTAACCGTCCTGATCTTTCTATCTGCAAATCATTTAATCTGTGTTGAATTCTTTCTTTCATTTCTGTGTCAAGATTTCCATTGTCTGCTGTAGCCAGTTTCTCTTTTTCACGTTCTATGTGTTTATCAAGCTCTCCCAGTTTGGCAAGATTATTAACCATCTCACCTCTTTTTGTCTGCAGTGATTTATTCAATCCCATAATCTCCCGCATTGACAAAGGTGGGTTATCTATTGTTTTCATAGCGTCATTTAATTGCCCTTCAGTAAATGAAGTTTCTTGTATCACTGTGTTTGCTATTTCTGGTAGGCTTGTTACTGGTGCCATTTCAATTTCTTGCCCTGTTGGCAACTTTGTTTGCGTGTCGTGAAGCACACTAGCCAGTCTTGGCGTGACAGGAGACCCACCAATTCCAAGTTGACGCAAGGCACCAACACCACCTTCATTTTTTATTGTACTTAAAGCCCTAAACCTACTAGGGTCTTTTTTGTTAGTCAATAGTACTTTTCCTTTGTCAACAGTATTTAAATATAAATGACCCTTGCCATCAAGTTCAAACTGATTAGGGTCTACGTTGTCTGGGCGGCCACCAACATGATCATAAAATGAGTTCACTTTGGTTTCTAAAAGTTCATGACGTAAACTGTAAATATTTCTTGTACCAGTCATATCTGCCATATCTGCCATATCTGTTGTATTACCAAAATCATACGTGTCATCCATTTCAAAATCTTCATGATTAAATCCTCCTGCTGCCATTGTTTTATTAATTTATTATTTTTTATTGTGGATAATAAAAATGACACAGTCTTACGGATCAAAGTTAGACCCATACAGAAAACTACGTGAGCCCCTGGGTGTTAAGGGCATAAGACAATCAATCGTCATCACGAACAATCCAAGTACCATAGACCAGAATCAAACACTTACAGTCAAGTTTCCAAACCTAGGTCCCAATGATGTTATTGTTCCTGGCACTGCACGCCTTGCATTTAATATTGAACTAACATCAGACGCAGATGTGAACAGAACACTGGTTGACAATCTTGGCAGAGCAATTGTTAGAACTATTAAAGTAAAACTTGAAGGACAGGAAGTGTTTAGTCTTGACGACTCAGATGTATTTTACTGTTACAAAGATCTTTGGCTCACAAGAGAAGAACGAGAGGACCGTATTTACCAAGGCATACAGCCAGATAATGTTTGTAAACTTCGAATCAATGCCGGAGACAAAACAACTACTGGGGTACCAAAGGATGTTATTATAGCAGAAACATATGGAACCAGATTTTACATTCCACTTGAGTTTGAAATCCTAACAGCTCATCTGCCTTATTACCAAGGGGCACTGAATGACCGTCTGAGTTTTGAACTAACCTTCAATGACTACTCCAAAGTCATTAAATCATCTGCCACAGATGCAACATATAAGATCTCTAACATTTCCTTGGAATATGAAATTGTCACACACACTGATCTAGCCAGACTCATTCAAAATCAGTACCAGTCAAGACTTCCAATTTATTATGACAGGGTGATTAGGCATAGTTTAATACCCAAAGACAAAAGCGACCCAATGTGGAACATAAACTTGAACATGCCTGCCAGGTCACTGAAAGGTATTCTTATGTTGTTTGTTGAACCGGTGAGTCCATACAAAAGAGATTCAGAAAAATTCTACAATCCTAAGATTACACATTTGTCCTGTACAATCGAAGGCCGCCCTAATCAAGTGTACGCTTCAGGAATGTTACCTTATCAACACTATGACGAAACCACAAAGTATTTTGCAGGAGGAAGGATTAGAGATAAACCTGCAAACATTGCGTGCAAAGATCTACATCTGTATGACGTTAGGATTGGACAATACCTTACAAACAAGTATGCACTGTGGCTAGACCTTCGTAGTACAGATGATGATTACCTTCATGGGTCAGGACGAACTGTCGAGAACGGTAGTGACGGAATAACAATTCAGATACAAAAGAAGGTTGAAACTGCTGCAGCCATAAACATATATTTGTATCTAATTTATGATGCTCAACTCAGTATACAAGAGTGTAGACTAAGTGGACACATATATTAAAATTATATTGTGTATTAAAATGAACCGGAGCTTAATGACCCTTGACCCACACTGTGGATTGTTTTGTGGTGCCACAGGGTGTGGTAAAACTGAATTTGTACTTAACCTATTACAAACAAGATACATACACCACTTTGAAAACATTGTAATATTTTGTCCTACGATCAAACACAACAAAGCTTATCACAACCGTTTATTCATTTGGACTGACAACAACATATATTTAGTTGACCCTGAGAAGAAACTGAATGACTACCTACAATATTTTTACAAGCAATTTGAAGGACAGCCAACGTTGTTCATAGTTGATGACTGTTCTGCAGAGAAAGACATTGTCAAGAAGAGAAACACTCTAGCAGAACTTGCTTTCAGTGGCAGACATGCAAATGTAAGTGTATGGATTCTCACTCAGAAATATAATGCTGTACTGAAAGATTTTCGAGAACAGTTAAAGTTTATCTGTTTGTTTTACTGCAAGGACCGTGACAGCTTTGAAGACTGTCTCAGAGAAAATGATGTCATACCAAATAAGCATGAACGTGATGATGTAAAAAATAAACTGAAATCAACTAAGCATCTGAAGCTCATTTTAAAGACAGATCAGCCCACAGGGTATGGGTTAGTAAATTGATGTAAATTAATTTATACATTTGTTTGTCCAATAAAAATGACAGACGGACAAATCATACAAGTGCTTGATCTCACACACCTTTTCAAAGATGTTATGCACTTTACTGACTTAATAACACCCAAACAGACTTACATAAGCCTTTCAGCACCATCAGAAATATATGCTACATATAGTGTGACTTTGGATTATGTCGATGAGCATCCAAATGTGGAGTGCATGACAGTTGATTTAAAGACACCTACTTTTAAAGTTGATGATACCAACTATGGTTGGTTAGGGGAAGTTTGTTATAGCATATTTAAACAACTACGCAAACTAAATGTTTATATTGACAGTGTTACAGTTAATAAAGTGGTATTACACAAGGTGAGCCAGCGGTAATATTTTTTCATTTATTATTTTGTCGGACAAATAAAAATGACGGACAATGTTCAAAACCCTGGCTCATCTAGTTTAAGAAACGTGTTTCACACAACAAACTTACCCATATCCAATACTAATAATGTTTACGAATCAATAGAAAACTCTTTTTCTGTCATACAACAAAATCTTCTGACAGGCAGTGTAAAGATTCAGATTGTTGCAAAAATCGAATTCACTAGGGTGGACGGTGAAGTGATTGTATCGTACATATCAACAAGACAACACACTGTTAACACAAGAAGAGAACTGGAGAACGTGTTTAGAGACAGACTATTACCAGACTTTCTACAGGCAATTGACAGTGCAAGAATGAAGGGGTCTGGTTGGCACGAAGGACATGTACATGAACTGCAACTAAAGCAGTCTAGGTATCATCCTATATTAGGTAAAGCATGGTTGCCACTGCCAACAGAAGTAGTAAACAAAAAGGCTGTCGTCAACATACAGAACAATGACAACTATTGTTTCATGTGGTGTGTGCTTGCTAAACTACACTTTGTAAAATCAAAACCAGAACGTGTATCTAACTACATTAAATTTGTAAATGAACTTGATTTTAGTGGCATTGAGTTCCCTGTTAAAATAGAGGACATAGATTTGTTTGAAAAACTAAATCCTGGTATATCTGTAATTGTGTATGTGTGGGATAATGAGTCTGTTGATAAGTTACAACCCATTAGAGTATCACCACTTGCTCCAACATATGGGCAGTCAGAAGATAAACATGTTGACATGTTATTAATCGGCGATGACAATAACTTTCACTACACAATTATCAGGAGTATGTCACATCTAATTCATAATCATGTATCAAAATATGGTAGGAAACAGGAAGTGTGTAAAAGATGTTTACAAAGATTCTCTTCTATTGCTGTGGCACACAAACATGTTTTACACTGCAGGTCAGCTGATGACATACAAACTGTACTTAAGTATCCAGATCCTGGTAGTCAAGTATATTTTAAAAACTATGGGAATCAACAAAAGTTGCCGTTTGTAGTATATGCAGATTTTGAATCACTGGTTGTTCCGTATGACGGTCCTGTTCCAGAATCATTACAAAAGACTATAAAGTTGAGTGACCAAGTGGTGTGTTCTTTTGGATACATTCTTGTTAGGTCAGACGGTTTGCATTCAGAGCCTGTTATCTACAGAGGTGAAAATGCAGCTTGTCTGTTTTTAACAGAAATGAGACATCTGTATAGTCAGGTAGTACAATATCTCACAACATGTCAGATGCCTTTGGTGATGACAGAAGAAGACAAACTGAAATTTGATACAGCTGAGACGTGTTGGATTTGCGAACAACCTCTGGGATGTGATAAAGTTCGTGACCATGATCACATAACTGGGCGTTACAGGGGAGCTGCTCATAACAATTGTAACTTATTATTAAAAACAGATCCCAAGACATATAAGTTACCAATCTTTTTCCACAATCTCAAAGGATATGATTCACACATTATCATGCAGGCTGTAGACGAGTCGTACAAAAACATAAGTTGTATTGCCCAGACAACTGAGAAATACTTAACTTTTAGGTTAGACAAATTAGCATTTTATGACTCCATGCAACACTTGTCTTTAGGGTTGGCTAGTCTGGCAGAAGGACTGACTGAGTATCCAATAACAAGTAAATATTTTGAACCAGACTTGATTAAGAAAGGTGTCTATCCATATGAGTACATTGATCACTGGGTTGTGTTTGAAGAAACAAGACTGCCACCAAAAGAGAAATTTTATTCTACACTAACTGGTAAAGGTATTTCTGACTCTGAATATCAACACGCACTTGATGCATGGGGTAAACTAGGATGTCAGACAATTGGTGACTACCATGACCAGTACTTGAAAGCTGACGTTTGTTTGCTAGCAGACGTATTTGAAAGTTACCGTGAGAAGGGTTTGTTACACTACAAACTTGACCCTGCTTGTTACATAACTAGTCCTGGCATGACATGGGATGCATTTTTGAAATCCAGTAAGATATCTATAGACCTGTTGTCTGATCGTACGATGGGTGAAATGGTGGAACGCGGATTGAGGGGGGGCATTAGTTTAGCAGCAAATAATTATGCCAAGGCAAATAATAAATATCTTGACGACTTTGACCCCTCAATGTCAAGGTCATTTATTACGTACGTGGACGCTAACAATTTGTACGGATTCGCGATGTGTGAATTATTACCATTAAAAAACTTTTGTTTGTATGATTTGTCACAGTATGGCATAAAAAAATTAACAAAATATATTATGGCTCGAGGTCAAAATGATGAAAAGGGTTGGATCTTTGAAGTAGACCTGGAGTACCCACATCATCTACATGATTACCACAATGATTATCCGTTGGCTGTTGAGAAAATGAGTATGACGGGGAAAAAAGAAGACACCAAACTTGTACCAAATTTAAATGATAAATTCAATTACGTGTGTCACTATCGCTTGTTACAGTTTTACATCAGACATGGGTTAGTACTAAAGAAAGTTCACAGAGGTATTCAATTTGATCAGAGTGCTTTCATGAAAGATTACATAATGAAGAACACAACCCTTCGTGCCAGAGACGGCAACACTGCATTTGACAAAGACTTCTTTGAGCTTATGAACAATGCCTGTTTTGGTAAAACGATGGAAAATCCTCATCACCGCAAAGACGTGAGACTGGTCACAACTGAATCAGGTGCAATTAAACTTACAGGTAAGCCACAGTACACAGGGTACAAAGAATTTCATTCATCATTGTATGCAGTGTCACTCAAAAAAAAGATTGTTAAACTGGACAAACCAGTATTCATTGGTATGGCAATTCTTGAATTGTCAAAACTGTTGATGCTTGAATTTTATTATGATTACTTCAAACCAAAATATCCTGAGTGTCGTCTGCTATACACTGACACTGACTCTATGATCATAGACGTGCCTACTGAAGACTTTTATGAAGACATGAAAACAGAGTTACACATGTATGACACGTCTGATTACCCTAAAGACCATCCACTGTATAGTACACAAAACAAGAAAGTGCCTGGTAAGTTTAAAGATGAACTGAATGGTGTGCCAATAGTTGAGTACGTTGGACTGAGATCAAAAATGTATTCTATACTGCACCAGAAAGGTAGTCAGTCAAAAGCCAAAGGTATCAAGAAAACAGCAATAAAAAATAAAGACATTCGTCATGAACATTACAAGCAAGTGTTAGATGGTGCATTGATGCCTGACTATCCAAACAAGTCACTGAGATCAAACAAACACAATCTTGAAATAATTCAAACACATAAGAAGTCACTTGCAGTTGGAGACACGAAACGTGTTTTTCACAGTAAAGAGAAAGCTTATGCACCAGGTCATTACAGACTCAAGTTATCTGAAGACATTTGTGATGAACTGGTTGATGAATTAATTGACGACTTAGTTACTGAAATGAGTAACGGTGTCTGGGGGAATAATCTGTAATTCTTCTCTGACAAATGCCCTCTGGGGTGCAGGCTCATACAGGTAATATATTGTTGCGTCTGCGCCGGGAATTATTTTTTTTATATTATGAACAGATGTTGACCAGATGGGGTCTGTCGCCCTGCGCTTTATGTCATTTTCAGCCTCCCCTGGCTGATATAAATATCTCACCTGTTTGGTAAATAAACTTGTGTCAGGCGCAAGCGGTGCGGGGGTTGACATTGTTTTTGGTTCTGTAATTGTTTTCAATTTAATAGCATTAGCAGGCTTAGGATGTCCTTCATTGTTCATTGCTTTTATCACATGTGGTAATCTCTTTACCCACTCAGTGTTACGGGTGTCATGCATGAGTTCCTTAGAATACTGGTAACTGAAAAGTCTTTCTGATAACTGTTTGTTAAAGTTTTCTACAATTGCCTGCGATCTGTGCACGCCTGGAATACCACGTCTGACCAGTATGCCATGCTTTGCAAATAACTGATTAACTGCACCTTTGAATTCTGATCCATCATCAACTTGCACTAGTCTGGGGTATCTTAAAGGGCCTCGACTATATATCTTTGATAAAGCAGTAGCAACTGTACTGGCTGTTTTGTCAGATATGGGTTCAGCGTCTTTGTACCTTGAAGCAATGTCTACAACAGTTAATGCATATTTGTATCGTTTCTTTCTTATTGTATCGTGTGGTAGGAACAGGAGGTCCATTTGGTGTGTGTCATTTGGGGTAGTGTTCTCAAAATGAGGTCTCGTTATTTTTCTTGGAGCAGGAAGATATATCTGCCAAATTGCTTGTCTCTGTAACCATTGTTTGACCTGATTGAGTGATATATCTCCGCCCACAGCGGCATGTAATTTCTGAATAGCTGTTGCTCCTTTCCAATAGCCTGATGGAGAGTAATATATTTTCGATAGTTTATTTTCGGCTGCCATTTTTTCTAGCAATGAAAACTCCTGTAAAATAAACAAATGTCATTCCCACTAGAACAAAGATTATCTCCCCGTTTCTTTGTTGTGTGCTTGGTTTGTAATAGTCACTTAGTTTCGGTTTTGGGATAGACATGTCTTCACCTGTGACAAGATAGTATTCCCTGATTGCTTCGTCTGTATTTGAAAATGTATGTTGTGCGTGGCCTTCAAGCCTGAGTTTTTCATTGATGAAATCAAGTTTCTCAATTCTATTCTTTTCATATTCCTGCTGGGCTTGTGCGAGTTTTTCAGATGCTTCATTGTGACGTTTCATTTCTTCCGCTGATTCCTCTCTACCCATTTTAGAAAAGAGATAATTAGAGCCACTGAAAGCCAATGCATTAACAACTGCCCCACCAATCATAATAGCTATCGTCGCCATATTATTTTTATTTACATAGAAACATTTTCGGGAATAATTCCTTGCTTGACAAGAAAATCTTTTGTCGCAATAGACGCTGTGACAACTACAATTAGCTTAGCACTGTCTTCAAAATCTAATCTACTCAGGTCTGCTGATTTCATTTTGAGTAGACTTTTTCCTAGCATAGAATAAGCTACTGCTAATCCGCTGATTACGGCAGAGTGATACACAAGGTTCATTATGTTCTTTGTGTCATTCATTTCTTAGGCAAGAAAAATTAAAATAATATTTTTATTTACTGCATATAAAATGGGTCAACGGCTTTGGGTGTTACTGGTAATGTGGCGACTCCTGGTTTTGTTTTTGGAGTGTCTGATTTTTTGGTCACTGTACGAGTCTGTGGTTTGTATTTTTTGTATAATTGATAACCTACGTAACCAAATCCGACAACAAATCCGGCAATTATATATTTTGTTGATTGAGGTTCGTGGTCAGGGTCAGGGCGGGGGTCAGACTTAGTTGTTTGTCTCTCACTTTGATGAGGGTGTGACGGACCTGGCTGTCCTGACGGTAGTGACACCAATGATGTTATTGACGGTGGGTCAGTTACATGTACCTTTTGCAGTAGTTCTAACTTTCTTTGTTTGTTCAATGCAGCTACTCTCTTTCCAGCCTCAACCCTTCCTGGACTTTTAGCCTTAGTCACAGTTTGAACCTGTGTCAAAACTGGACTGGGGTTCGGTTGTGGAGTCATCTGGGTTTCGTCCATTTTCTTCTGCAGTAAAATTTATTTTTGAGAAATCAATATGGCTCCCAGTAACTAGTAATGTTACGACAGGAGCAAGGTAATTTCCAAACTTGTAAAACATTACACATGCTAATTTACCAATTGAACTTGAAACAATAGGATTGCTTTCAAGGTCGTGTGAAAGACTGTCACAATCCACAGGTAGAAAGTGACTCACTGCTTTTGTGTATAGGCATACAAGAGATCGACTCAAATCACGTGTCATTAGTGAGGCAATGTGGTTTTCATATTTAGAATGAAGCTTGATTAGCTCGTCAGAGCTTAGAGATTCAATATCCTCTGTCATGTATTGTCTACCCAGATAAGCCTTTGATTTGCCTGAGACAATCACAGACAAAAGCCGCTGTTTTTTTGAGTCTAAGTCTTTGTTCTCTACAGCATTGATATCATTTAATAGAAGGAGTTCGTCTTGGTTCATTTATAATGTAATTAAAAAAATTAAAAACAAAAAACAAAAATTGTTATCAAGCAAAATCATGTTTCCTAGGAAGTACATTAATAGTAACTTTATACGTTTGTACCATTCAGCAAAATGTAGCCAATAGTTTTTGAGTTTACCCCAGACCAATATTGTGTCTCTCTCAGTGGGCTTATAAATGACATGTTTCACAGATTTCAATTGTAATGTCATGTACAATAACCCTGTCCTTTTAAGCAAACAAACCTGACACAGTATTGGCGATTATTGGCTTTGCAGTAAATTATAAATCACAACCTGGCCAAGTGAGGGCCAAATGAAACACCAAGACAGTAACATAGACAGTAACTTGATAATTTTACCCATAACTTGAGCACCAGAAAAAGGAAGGAATCACCCATGTTCAATAACAAAAATTTCTGAGTACAAGTTAATACAAGGGAAGTAATTGTGTAAAAATTTCAGCAAGACAAAAAAGTTACTTCCCTTGCTCTATTAAATTATGCTTTAATTCTTGACTAAAGTACATTTTTTGTCAAAATTAAATAACAAATTGTGCAAATAATTACAATAGATAATAGAATAAAAATGTTGTTATTTGATTTTGTTAAAACAATGAGTGATTTGTTTTTTTATAAAACCAAATTAAACATTATTTTGTAATTACTTTTTGTCACTTTAACACCTGCTTAATTAAATGTTTTTTTTTTCAAGTACATGAACACACTCGCTAACAATGTTTCTTATAGCCATGTTTTTAGGGTATTGACTCAGAATCATCATCATCATCATCAGTCCCTTGCCCGAACTGGGCGTTGGGGGGACTGAAAGGCAGCAGCAACAGACAGTGCTCTCCACTGAGTTCTATTTTGGGCGGTGGCAAGCAAGTCTGGCATCTCGAGTTCGGTCCATTCTTTTATGTTTGCGACCCAACTCTTTCTCTGACGACCTCGCCGACGACTTCCTTCGAGAGTGCCTTGGAGGATAGTCTTGGACAAGGTGTTGTGTCGGGTCACGTGGCCAAACCAAGCAAGCTTGCGCCGTTTCATGGTTGCCAGAAGAGGTTCATGTGGGCCCACCAGGGAGGTGACGATGCTCCGTACATATTCGTTGGTTTTGTGCTCGCGGTACGAGATGCGGAGCAACTTCCTCAGGCACTTGTTCTCAAAGGCCTGGATTTTCTTTTCTGAGTCTGCAAGCAGTGTCCAAGTCTCACAGCCGTAGAGTAGAATAGACACTACGAGGGACTTGTAAAGCCTGTACTTGATGGTGAAGCTGATGGAGTTACTTCGCCATATCCTGTCCAGCCTGGCCATTGCGGATGTTGCTGTACCTATCCTGATACGGATCTCTGCTACGCAACTACCGTCTTTGGACAGGGTGGCTCCCAAGTACTTGAAGCTATTGACCTCTTCTAGCTTCTGGCCGTTCATGTGAATGTTGCTGCTGCTGTCGCTTGTGGTGTTGATCATCACTTTGCTTTTATCCGTACTGATCTCCATGCCATAAGACCCTGCGCTACTTGAAAGTTTGTCTGTCAGGTTTTGGAGCTCACTATTGCTGCCTGCCATGAGGTCAATATCGTCTGCGAATCGAAGATTGCACAGGAATCTGCCACCAATAGAGATTGAAGTATGGTGGTCGTGGAGGGTTTCCTGCATGATCTTCTCCAGGAATATGTTGAAAAGGACAGGAGAGAGCAGGCATCCTTGACGGACACCGATCGTCGTCCTGAAGAACTCGCCTGACTGATTGTTAAGTAGAACCGCGCTGCAGGCGTTCTTGTAAAGCGCTTCTATCATTTGGATCAGTCCCTCCTCTATGTTGAACGATCTCATGACTTGCCAGAGTCCGTCGTGCCAGACGCGATCAAATGCTTTCCTGAAATCAATGAAGTTGTGGTAGAGTTCGCGCTGATGCTGCAGATGTTTCTCGATCAGGACGCGGCAGTTGAAAATCTGCTCTACAGTGCTTCTTCCAACTCTGAAGCCAGCCTGTTCTTCTGCCAGCAGTTCCTCGGCGAAAGTTTTGAGGCGGTTGAGAATGATTCTAAGCATTACTTTGCTAGGGTGACTTATCAGACTGATAGTTCTGTAGTTCTGGCACTGTTTCATGTTTCCTTTCTTGGGGAGCGGGATCACTAGAGACTGTGTCCATTCTACTGGCCATTTCTTTTGCTCCCAGATCTTTTGACAGAGTGTAGTGAGGACCTTCGTTGTTACTTCTCCTCCATGTTTCAACAGTTCAGCAGGTATGTTGTCTACACCTGGAGACTTTCCTCCCTTCAGGCTGCGTACGGCTGCTTCCACCTCTTCAGCTAACACTGGCAGGTCTTCAGCCTTCCTGGCCCCAGCCTGGTTGTTTTGGAGGATGCTGGTGTCTGGCTCAGCCTTGTAGTTATACAAGTCTCGGCAGTACTCAGTCCATCTGTTTAGTACAGCAGTGTTTTCCGTAAGGAGTTGGCCGCTGCTGTCTTCGATGACTGTGGCTGTTCGCTGTTGAGTCTTGGTGAGGGTCCTTAGCGTTTCATAAGCCTTCTTGCTGTTGCCGTTTGCCATGCCCTCTTCCACGCTACAACACTGGTCTTCAATCCAATCTTCTTTGGCTTCTTTCATCCTCTTCCTGATCTTCTTGTTGACAAGTTTGTACTTGTTTGCTGATGTGAGGTCTTGGCCTCTCTTTTTCTTCCAGGCTCTCCTCTCATCACAGAGATCGAGGATGTCATCGGTGACCCAGGGCTGTTTGCGCTTCCTCTGCTTCCCCAGCACTTCTTCTGCTGTAGAAAGTAACACCTCTTTTATATTTCCAGCAAGGGTGTCTACGTCGCAGTCCAAAGTAGCCAAGGCTGCAAATCTGCCTCCCACCTGGGCTTGGAAGAGCTCTTCTACTTCCGGGTCTTTTAGCTTCTGGAGGTCGAATCTGATGCGAGGGCTCTTGCTATCTCGTTTCAATGCCAGCTTCAACTTGAGGCTAGTAAGGACGAGGTTGTGGTCGCTGCCAATATCAGCGCCAGGAAAGGACCTCGTTTGTGCTTTGTTAATGCTGGATTTGAATCGTCGAGGCAGCAAGATGAAGTCAATCTGGTTATGGACCAGGCCTCCTGGCGATTGCCATGTCACTGTTCTTGACTTCTTGTGTGGATGGAGGGTATTAGCAACGGTGAGACGGTGACTCTGTGCGAACTCTAAAAGTCGCAGGCCTCTGTCGTTTGTTTCTCCAAGGCCAAACTTGCCAGCTGTTCCTGCCCATTGTTGGTAGGCGTCAGGGCCGATCTTTGCATTCCAGTCACCGAGGACAGTCAGAATGTCTTTCTTAGGTGTTTTCTTGATGATGTTGTCCAGTTGTTCGTAAAATTCTTCTAATTCTTCATCATCATGATCTGCTGTTGGAGCGTATACTTGAATGATAGTGATGTTGTGCGGTCGGGCGGAGATGCGGATGGAGATTAGTCTGCTTGACACGGGGGTGCAGCTGATGACAGTTCCAGCCACCTCTTTCCTTACGATAAAAGCTACGCCATGTTCGTGCTTGGTTTCTTTTCCGCTGAACCAGATTTTATGGCCTTCATCTGTTGTTGTTTCTCCGAAGCCTGTCCATCGAACTTCTGCAAGTCCTACAATGTCCCAGCGATAGCGCTTCAACTCGTGGGTGAGTTCCTTCACTTTGCCGCACTGGTAGAGTGTGCGAACGTTCCAAGTTCCGATAGTTATTCCTTGCGTGGGCAGCTTGATGGTGGGTTTGGTTCCAGTAACACACTTGTCGCCCCCACCCTGGAGACCTCCAATGGGGTGCGCGGTCGTTGGTGATCCGGGCCCCGACCGATCCGGCATGTTATTCTTATTCTGTTGCTTTTCCATCAGTCCTTTCAATGGGCTTAGGCGAACTTGGCGGCGCCCGTCTCCTCTCCAAGTATTTCAACTGACTGAGAGACGCGTCAGCCCCTCACAACGTTTCGCCCGCCAGCAGAAGCGGTTACCGGGGTGTGGCTAGGTAAAGGACCTGGAGCCAGCTGTGAGAGTTGAGTGCCATGTGAAGACCAGTGCTCCCGCCTGCCCCAAGAGGCGCTGCTGGCTGAAAAGTCAAAGGTACTACTTCTCCATGAACACTCTACACCCCATTGACTCAGAAATAATGGTATAAATGGCTTTTTTCTTAAAGCCTGAGGCTAACTAGCGTGGATTGTGTACTTGAGTGATTTGTATGAGGGCTCTCAAGTCTCAGCCACAGGTGGTTTTACCCGCATGCGTCACTCCACAAATGCATGACTTGTTGACGACGGGATGTATTAAGCTGACACCTCTCAGCTATAAGCGTGCTGCATTTAAAAAGATATGTCCCTTACCTCAACTGTGACATGTGGTGTGTGGCGTTAAGGGCAGAGATTTACTAGTGTTTGTCAGTTGACATAAGCACAGACCTAAACCAGCAAGGGTAAAAGGTATTATGATTACTGTCTTTATGACGGGCCTCTCTCTGTGTGAGGTGGAAAGAGAGAGAGCTATTGTGTGTGTCCGAGGTATTTCCGTGTGTCTGTACATGCGTGTGTGTACATATGCGTGTGTGTGCGCGTGTGTACATGCGTGCGTGTGCGTGTGTGTGCGCGCGTGTGTGCGCGCGTGCGCGTGCGTGTGCGTGTGTGTGTGCGGTACATATGTGCGCGCGTGTGTGTGTGTGCGCGCCGTACCAGCACTGCAGTACGCAGAAAACCGAAACACCTCACAGAACCTGTTCTACGAGTCTACGTGTTGGAGCGCTAGAAATTTCACGTTCTTAAAAGTCAGAAAGCTTTTTCATGCTCAGATAAAACCGGATCGATTCTTTTAATCCATACATAGTGCTCTAATCCATTCATGGAATTTCAAAAATATCCGGCTGAGCAATGGCGGCTGCTCTGTCATACCGGTTAGTAGTTGGCTGTATGTGTGCCTATTTTGTTTGTGTCTGTGTTAGTTATATGTGTTTGTGTATATGTATATGTGTGTATATGTATGTGTGTGTGTGAGTGTGTGTGTGTGTGTGTGTGTTTATGTGTTTGTGTGTGTGTACGTGTATGTTTATTTATGTGTTTGTGTGTGTGTGTATGTGTGTGTATGTGTATGTGTGTATGTGTATGTGTGTGTGTCAATGTGTCAGTGCGTGTGTGCGTATGTGTGCGTGCTCTCGTTACCATGTTTATTTAATACCACCCGGTCGATTCCCTCGGCAGAAGTGTCAAAGTTCGTGATTACTTTAAGATATTGAATAAAGTGGTTTCCAAAAACGGTCAATTTATCGCTTTCGGCATTCACACTTAACAGTCACTCGTAGCACAGTCTAGCAATTCTAACTATACAAATACATCAAAAACTTGTTTTAACCCATATCATACTGAGGCTAAAAGCTTCAAATTTGTACACTGCCATATGCAAGCTACTTTATAGTACTTACAGATAGGGATATAGACCAATGGCTTTAGTTCAAGGGTGGTGCCAGAATAGCTTGGCACCTAGAACTATTTTAGTCAGTGCATTCAGATTGTGCGTCCTTTTATGCGCAGATAAGTTAATAGCAACAGCAACAGCAACGCGCGCGTACATAGAAACGCCGAGGCTTTTGTCCACTCATGGGCTGATTCAAAAAGCACTAGTGTACCTGTTTGCACTTAGATGTCTGCATAGACTTCTAAAGATATGTTATAAACAGAAATTATACATACGAGTACTGTGTGTACACAGTGAGAGTTATGCGTCTGTTAGTTTCCAATCGAAAATGTTGTGAAACGGAGCTCATGTGAATCTATGAATCTAGACCTCAATGAACAGTGGTAGACAAGATTTAAAAGGCCTGTGATAAAAAGTGTTATCTGTGTCGTTTTACATCAGTGTCACAGTCAATAAAATAGCTTTTGTCATAACAAGCCATTATGTTCGGGCTGTGCCCGACGCTTTGTGTACACAGTGAGAGGGTAGGCTAACTGGTATAGAAAATCGTGTTCCTCGGAAATCGACTCTGACAGTGTATATCACATGAAATGTTATTTTATGTAGATAGTGTGTGATTGTGTATGTGTGTGTGTATGTATGTGTTACCTACCTCTACAAAATCAGATGAGATTTTCTGGTCCCACTATTTAACATGGTCCCTAATCGATTTTCTGAAAAGTCAGACGAACAACTCTTTTCCAGCACATGTGCAGGCATTGACAAGTTTTGAACACGACCTGAGCAGAGCTGTTTCCAAAGAGGTTTTCAATAAAGCTGCACTGAGCCACCTTTTGTTAATAAGTCGCGGCGACCTGTCCCCACTCTGACTGCACTGAAAAGAGTCAGTTTGTTTTGTCAAGCGTGAACTCGACTCTGACAGTATTGAGAGACAATGAGGAGTAATTTTTTAATTATTTGGGGTGTGTAAAAAGTCATTAGTCTATTATAGAGTGCACTGACAGGATTTTGGTTTGATTTGAGAGAAACGACAGTGTGGACGTTAACGACCGTAATTAGTTAATTATTGGGGTTAATTAAGACAATGGGTAATTCGAAGTCTTTGGAAAGTACTTTCTATTATCTCTCCTGTTGTATTGTTTCTGGAAAATTCATGTTAATGAGTTTCGGCTGCGCGTTTCGTTCTGGTTGTTTGAGTTCATGATTTCCGCAGAAGATTCTAGATTTTGATAGTGTATATAAGGAGGGCGCTGGGAAAGCCCGTGAGTACATTGTCTTGCTTTGTCAGTTGTAGAGATACGCAGTTTATTGCGAGAGACGCTGTGTATGAGAAATTTTGAGTCGTAGTGTGGACTGTGACATAGCAGAAGAGACTTTGTATTCTGTAGTTTGTGCATTTGAAAGAGTATTACGGTGAGGATATCGCATCGCTGAATTAAATATTGTTGGAACTGTTACTCCAGTTTTTGTCTACATCCTTAAGCCACGGTTGACGGATTGCAGCTGAATGAGGTCTATTTAAAAGAACTCTACGTGCGTGTGTGTTTAGTGTGTTTATCATACTTCGACTACAACTCCACCAGGTAACAGACGGATTGCAGCTGAACGAGGTTTACTTTAAATAACTCTACGTGTGTGTGTGCGTCTGGTGTGTTTATCATACTTCGACTACAACTCCACCACGTAACATATATATATATATATAGGCCATCACAATGTGTATACGTCAGATGTGCCGAGGCTTAATAGGTTGCCATTAACAGAAACGCTAAACAGATCCGGCACAACCCGTAAGCTTTCGTGGTCGACCCAAAATGGTTGTCTCCCGCGTATCCTGTGAGAAAGAAAAAGGATTAACACCTTCAATGCCATTGATCGCACATTGTACGTGTCTCAACTCTGTGTAAATTGAACGCGAAAGAGCTCTAGCTGTCCCATGAACAATGCATAAAAAGTGATTTCAGCATGAGGCAGAGATCCACATGAGCCCCCGCAAAAGCGAGGGGTCATGCGGATATATACCTCTTGCAGTAGTGTGGTGTTAATTTTTTTATCGGCAGAGAAGTGGTTAAGGTTTAGGCCTTTCTATCTTGATACACTTTCGCATGAATACATTTTCACTATCATAGTTCAAGCCTAGAGGCGCCAAGCTGTGCTGGCACCACCCTTGATCTAAAATGGTTGAACTATCTCCTAATCTGTAATGTAGCCTGCGCAGGACAATACCCCAAAAATTGAGAAAACAAATCCGATATAGGATTTAGTGTCTGAGCTTTGACAATATTATTTTGACGAGCAAAAGAAATGTCGCATTTCTTCTGCTCGTCAGTATAGTTTGCTATGTAAATTTAATATACTCTTTTTTGTTGTTTGCAGGATGGATGGTTTATACGTCCACGTTGGGCAAGTCCAAACGAGCAAACTACAAGGTGTGACGTAAAATACCCTGTGATGCAATAACAGTACACGCACTTATATTATTGGTAGATGTAGTTCAATAACAGAAGATGTGTATGTAGGCAAGAAGAATGGGAAAACAATAAAAATAAACAACGACAAATTCTGAGATCCCCATGCTGTCTGCCCCTATATGATTCACTCTTCCAATGCTTTCAAGCCACAACAAAAGAAAACAACAGGAAGACGACAGTACAAGGAACACGAAATAAAACCAACGCCAACGAACGCGGTTATATATGGGTCCGATAATATACAAAGAACCCCATGAGCCCCCGCATCTGCGGCAGCTCAAGAATTTTTTTGCTTCTTGCGGGTGAGTAGAGTGGGGGCTTAGTCTGTCTTCAGCTTCTGGCAACCGTGAAAATGAAACATGTCAGTATGTTTGATTATAATAATAATTTTTTTTTATATTGATTTTCAAACTGACATTGTTTCGACCCCAGACGCAAGTGATATAGATGACTGCATAGGTCATGTTGAAATGGTGTTGATTGTATGATTGTAAATAAACTTTGACTCGCAAAAACGCGTCCTCTGTCGGTCTCCCTTTTTGCGCTGTCTGTTGCTAGCTCACTGTCAACAAATATGGCAAAAGACTTGCATCTTTATCATGAAAGAAAATTCAACCTGGTTTAAATCAAATAGACACTCTCAGACACACACACATACGCACGGGCACCCTGAGATCTGCAGCTAGGAGATATCCATAATTATGTATAGCGGATTACTACTTACTCCTATTGACACAGCATGCCCCGTGATAACAAAGCTCACGAGTTCGGAAAAGATTGTGTGTAGCGTGTAGACCTATTCGATATCGCTTTGTTACGGGTAGGCGGTGGACACATAACTGATACACGTCACGTTTGTTATATCATTCAGCCCGGACATACCACACTGAGCAATAGCATGTCCGTTGAAAGGTCCTGGTAAATCAAAGTGGCACAGTATTGAACTATGACGCTCGATCTGTCTTTAGAAATGTAATTCAATCCTTCATAGGGCAACTTCAAAATTTGGGGATTTCGGTCTTACGGCAGAATGTGTTAACAGCGCCTGAGTTGAGCAATGTTCAGGTTTCCCTGTCCCCCATAACCCGCCCGTCAGCGCCGTCCATTATCACTACGGTGCCATGGACGTTAAACCCCGAACTAACCAACCAACACCACAGCAATACATGGATCGAGCATGATAGTTCCAGGGTGGCGCCAGAATAGCTTGGCGCCTATGGGCGCCAAGCTATTCTGGCAACACCCTTGAACTATTACGCTCGATCTGTCTTTAGAAATGTAATACAGTCCTTCATATGACATCTTCAAAATGTGGAGATTTCGGTCCTAGAGCAGAATGTGTTAACAGAGCATAGGTACACGGCTGACTCCAGGGCGCACTTGATTGCTCAAATTGCTTGTTGATTGCTAAAAATGTGTCAGAACAACGGGGTATAAAAGTTGTCTTGTCTCACCTAAGACTGCTCCACCCTTTATTTGACAGTCCTGGGGCGAGTTGCATGAATGATCTTAATCCTGCGACAACCACTAAGCAAGATGCTTGCAATAGCCGAGCACCTTGCTTAGTGGCTGGCGCAGGCCTAAGCTCACTCATGCAACTTTCTACTGCCCATGGCACGAGTCGGCGGAACTGTAGCCTACTTACAAACGAGTCTGTAAATTTACGACAGTCATTCCTTTACGCAAAAATCGGAAGACACATTTCAACATCATTTGTGTTTGCTACGCCTTGTCGACTCACCTAATGAACATTAACAGCAGTTTGGACACGCAGCAAAAACACACGCGTAATGGCACTTATGTATTCTGCGCTGCCGTAAGCGTGTCAATCTATTTTTAGCTGTTTCAAGGTACTGAAAGCATTGTATTTCTAAAACGAAGCGGAGTCATTGTCAGATTACTTGATATACAGACGACGCGTGCTGAACTGGATTGACCTGTGTCTAAATGAACCATAACTAGACGTGTGTGTAGCGTTTCGTAACCATCTGTTACAGAAGTGTACCTTTGAATAGTTACGGCGGTAGTGGGCCTTTAATTGCAGCAGTACCCTAAGACATGCTGAGAACGTTTTAAAAAGAGACATTGCGAACTGTTAACCGTTTATTAACTGGAGCAGGTCGCTTTGACAAAGTGAGCCATGCGGTGATATGTGTAAATGCGCACTAGTAACAGTTGGCCTATTTTAACCCCATCACTGCCAGTGATCACGGATTTCGCGCCTGAAACCGCTGCACGCTGACCGACAATCGCGTGAAAGAACACAGCCGTAATGACTGGGACCAAACGTAGACATAAAGAACACAGGACTAACAAGAGACGTACATCCTCATGAGCTCTCGCGATTGCGGGGGCTCATGAGGATTTATGTCTCTTGCAGATGGGCAGCATTCGCCTTGCACCGGCAGTGAAAGGGTTATGCATGAGAATACTGTCATGACCTGCTCAGTGCGTAACGCACCTGTATCACCAGGGTGGTCCGTGGCGCAGTGGTTAAGGCGCCTGCCACCAGTGCCAAAGGTGCGAAGTTCGATACCGGGTTCCAGCGTCGGACTTTTCTCCTCTGGTAAGTGTCACCGTTAATTCGGGCGGACCGTCGGGACTTTTTTTCTCCGGGTACTCCGGTTCTTCCACCCCCCACTCACCCCCCCCCCCCACACACACACACACACTTTGGTACCGGTTTCAGGCCACTTTACACATTTCAAATACAAGCGATCAAAAATCTCTGTAACTTCAATAGCTGAACTGGCCCTTCGTCTGTCTTGTACTGTGTTTGTCTTAAATGGCGTAAATCCGTGTCTGTTATGTGAGTGTGTGTGTTGGGTTTCAGTTCGCGGCGCTTTGAGTCGATTTGCCCCAAAATTGAGAAAAAGCGCCTATATAATAACGGTATTATTATTATTATTATTTTATCGTACGCAAACCACTAAGCAAGGACAATAGTGCTCCGCTACGGAAGCACCTTTCCTTAGTGGTTTTCGCAGGATTTCTGACTACACCGGCTTATTATGTTTAACTCGTTCTGTTCGCGACACACCATAGCAAGATATGGCTCGACTATGATAGTTCAAGGGTGGTGGCAGAATAGCTTGGCGCCTATAGATAGTTCAAGGGTGGTGCAGAATAGCTTGGCGCCTATAGGCACCAAGCTATTTTGCCCCCACCCTTGAACTATCATGGTCGATCTGTCTCCTGAATTGTAATGCAGTCCTCAGCGGATAACTCCAAAATGTGGGTAATTCGTACATGGGGCACAATGAGCTAATATATGACTTTTATATACATGCGGCGTTTAGCTGAATTCGAAAGGGCAACCCAGCCTGCAAGCCCATGAGTACATAGGTGGGACCGACGCGGGCTGTGAGTGGTTTGCCTGGGGCTCCCGTCGACCCCACCTCGGAACCCGTGGGCTTGCAGTCTAGGATTCGTCCATCAGATAAACATTTCTGACTTCTGACTTCAAACCTCTGAACATAATCTAAGCCCACACATGCAACTGAGGCCTGATGTCAAATTTATGAGCTGCCCAAATGAAGACCACACCACAGTTCGTGAGACAGAAATACCGTGATAGTTCAAGGGTGGTGCCAGAACAGCTATGTGTCTATCGGCGCCAATCTATTCTGGCACCACCTTTGAACTATCATGGTCGATCTATATCTCGCTAGTGTGCCAGGGATGAATGAGGTAGATACTACCTCTATTTTTAACATACGAATGAAGAACACATCGCAGTTCGGGAGACAGAAATACCATGATAGATCATGGGTGGTGCCAGAACAGCTTGGCGCCTATCGGCGCCAAGCTGTTCTGGCACCACCCTTGAATAATCATGGTCGATCCGTCTCTCGCTAGTGTGCCAGGGATGAATGAGGTAAATACTGCCTCGATTTTTAACATACGCTCATTCGGCATTTTCGGGCCGACGACGGACTGAGTTTGACCGACTTGCAGACGTCATTCGGGGGACCTTTCTCTCATCTGGATTTTTCTACAGTTCAGAGACGGCGCATACATCAACACTGCCAGTCGGTTTACAGACACATCAATGAACTCCGCCGCTGTCAGACACTTATGCACACCTTTCTGCAGAGGTTTTATATTGCTACGTGCCTAGTATGTTTCGCGCCATGGAAACGCGTGTGCATATTAAAGCTTTTAAACCTGCCGAATTTCAGTCTAGGCTTCCTTTTTTTCTGAATGCAAAAACAAAGCAGAGAAGTAAACACGCTAAGAAAGAGCATTTACAGTACATTTTATTTTTATTTCTTTCACTCTTTCTTTCTTGGGATTTCACATTGTTTTTTTTTTTTTGTTGTTTTGATAATGACTTTTTTTGGGGTGAGGTGTGGGGTGGGTGGGTGGGTGGGTGGGGGGGGGGTTGTCTTCAGAAAAGGGAAATCCACCTCCTCCCTCCCACCATCCCCCCCCCCCCCGCCACTTGGGGGTGGGAGGGGGTAGATTTTCCTTTTCTGAGGACATCCACAATGACATAATAATAATAATAATAATAATAATAATAATAATAATAATAATAATAATGCATAACTCTTGTATAGCGCTGTTTTCTATGAAAACATTGGACTCACTGCACATGACCACAGCACAATCTTCCTCTCTCTCAGATACACGCACAATTATACACTACTTTAACCCACCCCATCCCTTCCCAACAACTTACATCCAATTCCCTGTCACAATAGATCCCGAATCAGAATAGAAGGCAGTGAGCGGTTCGCTAATAGAAAACAGTGAGTTACATGTTAAAACCCTGACAAAAAAGAAAAGTGTTTAATTGAACTTTGTACTGCGGATAATGTGAGCAGATTCCGCAATTCAATTGGCAGAGAGTTCCACGCATTAGGGGCTAAAAAAAATGAAAGAACGCTCTCCGACAGTCTTCGTGTTAAGCTTCGGGATTTTAAAAAAGTGTTTCCCTGGAGGAACGGAGGGTACGTGATGGCTGATAAACAGCTTGGCAGAAAGGTACGGCGGGAGAGATCCGTCAGAATGCCGATAGGCGAAAATTGCAATTTTGTACTGGCAGAATCGTACACCAGAATGTATCCAAATCCTGCACAATACAGTTTCAGAGCTCAACGGTTCGAATAACTTGTACTGTCACATTCGTCGTGAAGATAGTAAAGAGTAAAACGAATTCAGTACGCAAAAGGTCACTCACAATGTCTTTTTATCAGGGGCGACCCGAATTCACTCACCTGACCGCGTCGTCAGCTACATCGATATAAGAATAAACGTACTACAGGCAAAGCGATATGTTTAATCAGTATACTTCGATGTATTAGTACTTGTCACGTTGACTTAACCTTCACTTACCATATAACCCACAAGTGTTACATTTTTAGCGTGTGCTACCGCTGGCTTGCTAATGCTAGCAGACCGCTGGTTTTGAGTCTCTTCCATTTCATTTGCTTCCGATTCTGATGACAAACTGATTTTTCGGCGTCATCAATTTAATGTAAATATGTTTTTGTTAACGAAAGCGCTGTTGGGACTATTGTGTTGTGTTTTATGGATACCCGAACCAGTCACAGCTGACTGCGAGATGACGGGCCCCTGTTCGTGCAAAAGCGACAAAGGGACAATTGATCTGTCACCTCTTGCTAGCAGTGGAAGTCCGAGGTAGGTGTAGGTGTTTATATTTGTCTTTAACCCCTTCACTGCCGAGAAAAAGTGACCACAATTCAACTGCAAGAGACATAGATCCTCATGAGCCTGCGCGACCGCGGAGGCTCATGAGGATCTATGCCTCTTGCTGAGACCAATTTGTGCGTCACACTTGTAGGTGTTTACGTCTGTCTGTAACTTCTTCACAGCCGAGAAAAGGCGACAACGATCCAACTGCAATTGACATAGGTCCTCATGAGCCGAGGCGACGGCGGGGGCTCATGAGGAACTATGCATCTTGCTACCAATTTGTATCCATGTTTCTTTGACGGTTTTAGCTTTTGGTCGTCGATTGAACAAAGATTTCAAGATCAAAAATGTACGGCCAGTACGGGAAGGGGTTTATAGTTTTGTTTGTTTAGCGTACTGAAAACACGATAGAATATTCAGATGGTTCGCGTTCAGTAACAAGTATGTACACCCGTGCGTCAATGAAATTTGTAGTTTACCCATTCTGCCCTGACGCACTGCAGCACGAGATGGATCGACCATGATAATTCAAGGGTAGTGCCAGATTAGCTTGGCGCCTGTCGGCGCCAAGCTAATCTGGCACTGCCCTTGAATTACCATGGTCGATCCATCTCCTGCAATTGGTGAATAGTCATTAGATGACGCCTCCAAAATTTTGGAAATACGGCCGTCGGGCTGAATGAGTTAAGATCTCAACAAAGAAGTATACGTAAGAAAAGTAATGTAATGTTTGGCTACCCCGCCTTCACACAACGTACTTTTGGCGCCAAACATTGAGATGCATTCCTCAACGACAGCAACAACAATATATGGGGACAGCATGCGTCCTGAAATTAGAGAGCACATTGAAGAGAAATGGTAACTTTGGACCGTAATTTTTGCTACACTTGAAATTTATTCTGTAACCCCTTTTGAATCGGCATTTATAAATCTTCGATGTTTTGAGTGAAAATAATTAATTGCTTGACAAAAAATGTCAAACGTCGAAAACCCTATCAATGCAGAAATGCAGGGATTTGCAACCAAAATATTACTTGAGAAGTTTAACTGTTGCGCTATTCAGCAGTTATAATTATTTTTCAGTGAAAAACAAACACAAACTGACCTTGAGGCAACATAATGTTTTACAGACAGTGGCGTAATATATCAATCATAAAGCTTTGAAGCTTTGTCCACGTTGTCAATTCTGTTTTGCGTCCATGCGGTATTGGTTCCAAAAATTGCATCCGCACGTCTCCGATTTGTGTCTAGGTACGTTCCATTGATAATGTTTGTAAAAGCGGAAAATGTACTCCAAAAATGCACATGAGTTCATATTTCGTTAGACTTTCGGGTATGATATATCTCATCTTGTTGTGTTGTTGTGTTGTGCTGTGCTGTGCTGTGATGTGTTGTGTTGTGTTGTTTCCTTTTATAAGTGTGTTGATTCCTTTTATTCTGTTTCGTTCTTTAATGTGGAACGAAAAACAGCTGATTATTAACCCTTTTAGGGCCATGGGCGCATTTCCAGAATTTTGGAAGAGTTCCTTAATGACTATATACCACTTGCAGGAGGTGGATTGACTCTGATAATTCAAGGGTAGTACCAGATTAGCTTGGCTCCTGAAGGCGTCAAGCTAATATGGCACTAACCTTGAATTATCAGGGTCAATCAATCTCCTGCTATAGGGTGTTCGCGCTGAAAGGGTTATGGTTAATATGCAGAAGATTTGTATAACAGCGATAATTAATTATACAGCTGCTCAAAGAATCTTGAATATTAGCCCCAATAACCCTAATAATAAGTTAACGCTATTGGGCACGACGTAGGCACGGATTGTGGGCACAATCACTGGAAAGACTGCGACAAAGTCTCCGAGAGCCATGAAAACTAATGACCTTAAAGGCAGGGGTTGACACAATATTTTTTTAATTAATTTGCTCCGGTAATACACACCTATAACATAAATGATCTGAAATTGAAATTACATCCGTTTCTGGCACGCATGCCTATGGATTTTCAATAAAGTTTACCTAGGGTTTGGTCACACATGCCTATAAATTTAAAATTCGTTTATCTCGTTTTCGATCTCGCAAGATTAATAATTTTTAATTCAATTTACCTCGATTTCGGGCACATGCCTCTTCTATCTATCTATCTATCTACATCCCGTAGTCTTGCCGACCGTTGGGGCACCACTGATGACATGGCAACCAGCTCCCGCCATTCATCTCTGTTCTCTGCCATTCTTAGTGTATCGCACAGCTTCAGTCCTGTCCACTCTGAGATATTGTCCTCCCATCTTTTCCTCTGTCTTCCTCTCCTTCGTCCTCTTTGCACACTGCCTTGCAGGATTGTTTTGGCAAGCCCTGTTGAACGCGTGACATGCCCATACCACTTCAGTTTGCGTTTTTTCACAATGGCTAATAGGTCTTCATAGGGCCCGATGCCTCTTAATTTAAAATGTATATGCAAATCATTTAGGATATCAATTTACCTCGTTTTCGGTCTCATGTTCCTACAGCAAAACCGAGGTAAACTGAATTTCAAATAATTCTCATTTGCCTGTACTTGACCTTACTTGACTAGTACACATATCAGCTGCCGTATGAGATGAGAGTCCAGCCGCGCTATTGTCTTCTTATTGCCTTATGGAGGATATATATATATATATATATATATATATATATATATATATATATATATATATATATATATATAATATATATATATATATATATATATATAATATATATATATATATATATATATATATATATATATATATATATATATATATATATATATATATATATATATATTCCCCAACATTGTCATAATGTGGCTAAAACCGTACGCGCGCATGTGATCCCAACGAAAGAAAATTTGTCGGCTAGACTGACACAATAAAGATAAGAAGATGCAAATGATCGTCTTATTCTATACCTGCGTATTTCTCTGTGGGCTGGCGATTGGGTGCCAGATAGGCGGGAGCAGGGGATCTAACTGTTTGTCTGTCCGGCGCTGAGTGATTCCTCTTGGTTTGTATATATATATATATATGACACAATAAAGTTTTTGAATTTGAATTTGAATTTGAATATATATATATATATATATATATATATATATATATATATATATATATATATATATATATATATATATATATATATATATATATATATATAACTAATGGTCAAAACTTAAGGGACATTCCACTTTTTGTGTCATTGTTTATTGACGCAAGTACGCTAATAAAATACATTTTATCCAAATGGGTTAAAGGTTCACCTTAGACAGTCCACTGTACAGGAACAATAGACAACAATTCATCAATTTCCACGAACGTGTCAAATGCAAGTAAAACATCGTCAGTTTTTGTGAAAAGCTCTGCGATATTGGCAAGCGTACCAAAGGTAGGTAGGTGGAAAAACTCGGTAAAGTCGAGCTGCACGTGCTAAAGGGGTTAGTCGTGAACACTGAGCACTTCTGTTTCGCTACAAATATCGGTTGCAGTAGGGGCATAATTGTCACTTTCCTAACCATGCCACCACGACGAAGCCTAACGCCAGTAGGTCAAGGCCAGGCGCTAGCATAGCTGCAGGATGGAATTTCCGGACGAGAAGTTGGGAAACGTCTTGGGGTGTCCCATTCAGTGATCCAGAGGCTGTTGGCACGATTCCAAGAAACTGGAAGGGCAGAACGACGACCCTGCTCAGGACGCCCGCGCTGCACCAGCAGAAGGGAGGACAGATACCTCTGTGTGGCGGCTCTACGCGACCGAACTGTCACGTCGACCACTCTGCGACGTCAACTGTTGCAAGCTGCAAACGTTAACATCAGCAGAAGCACAGTCTGCCGACGTCTGCGCGAAATTGGCCTGGCTTCACGCAGAGCAGCAGTGAGAATACCCCTCACTCCAGCTCATCGCAGAGCCCGGGTTGCCTGGTGTCGTCAACATGTGAGGTGGAACAGACTCCAGTGGACTCAGGTTTTGTTTACTGATGAGTCGCGGTTCACTGTGTCCTTCAACGACGGCAAGGTGAGGGTCTGGAGACGCCAGGGCGAGCGATTCACGGATGGAAGCGTCTGAGAGATGGATCGCTACGGAGGAGGCACAGTCATGGTCTGGGCAGGCTTCAGCAGGGAAGGCAGGACCCCCCCCCCCCCTCCACGTCATCCGAGGCACCCTGACTGGACTGCGCTATCGGGACGAGATTGTGCAGCCCCTCATCCAACCAGCTCTCCAAGCCAAAGGCGACAATGATGTTCTGCAGGACGACAACGCTCGACCTTATCGCGCCCGTGTGGTGGATGAGTACCTTGAGCAACGGGGCATCATGAGGATGGAGTGGCTAGCTCGTTCACCTGATCTGGCTCCCATCGAGCACCTAAGGGACATGCTCGGACAACGTGTAGTCAGCAATCACCCCCCACCTCAAGGCGTCCCTCAGCTGACTCAGTTCCTGCATCAAGAGTGGGAAGCGATCCCACAACATTTTCTCCGAACCCTGGTGAACTCCATGCGTCAACGCTGCATTGAATGCTTATCTGCAAACGGTGGGTACACTCGCTACTGACTGGACCAGTCTTGTGTGACTTTTCAAATGAGGGGTGGGTGAACATTCTAACCTACTGCTTTTGTTACAATTGCTTGATTTACTCAAAACTTAAATGAAATTGTTACTGAATAAACTAGCAAAGTACTGACTTCAAGTATTGTTACATTATTTGTGTGGTGTCGTTGCGTCTGCGATAAAAAATGGCCCTGAAGTTTTAACCATTAGAATATATATATTATAAGTTATTTGTTGGAGGGGCATGCCACACAGACCCTTGTAGGCCTGAGGGAGGTCAAAGGAAACATTGTACCCCGAAGGCCTTCGGCCTTCGGGGTACAATGCTTCCTTTGACCTCCCGAAGGCCTACAAGGGTCCGTGCAGCGAACCCCTCCGACCAATAACATATTTGTTTTCATTCCTCCACTATTTTCGTAAAAGAAATAAAAAAGACATCTTGCGACCTGGATCACGCCATACATGACTGACATCAAAGGAATATACCTTTATACATAATAGTCTTATGACGTAATTTAAAATATTTCATGACGTTGCCGTCTCCAGTACTGAGTGTACTTGTTGTTTCGAACAACACAAAGTAACTTTGTACTTTAGAACGTTTGGCGATCTTTTATAGAACAAAACTGGTATGGAGGAAAACAAATATATATATATATATATATATATATATATATATATATATATATATATATATATATATATATATATATATATATATATATATATATATATATATATATATATATATATATATATGTATATATATATATATATATATATATATATATATATATATATATATATATATATATATATATATATATATATATATATATATATATATATATCTTATATAAATTAGTCAGTCTTCTTCCACTGCAACACCCCATAAAGCTTTAGGGATGCAATCCACGCTGGCCTAGTGGTTGCTACCAGTCAAATTCTGGAGGCGGCTTCTAGTATATGCGTTGTGTTTGCAATTTCAGGTTACGCCGTATGCCTATCTGATGAGACCCACCTTGGGTCGAAACCGGTCGTAGGCGGCAAAATCTTAAATCTATCCAGCAGGTCCAAGATCTGTTTGGGAATATTCATGCACTAGCCTCCCCTCTCGGGGGGAGGACTGGATATTCTCCAGCGGGTTGCGGGGCGCCTGGGGGTAGTCCCTATTACTTTATGTAGTAGGTGTTCAGTGGAAGGCTCAAAAGATCTAATAAGCGATGCAGTCACAAAAGGACAGCTGATGTCCTGATGACACAATGCAAGCTTACCAGCCTGGATTTCCATGGCATTAGCACAGCATTCTCAGAATTTATTGAAAAATTATGTCCCTTGGAGCTACTCTGATTGAGTGCATTTTTTGGCTTGGGCGACGCCTTTGTTATAAGTAATGAATAATTGTACCACAAAATTGCCTAGGTGTTGCCTTTTCAAAATTAGTCAGTCTTCTTCCACTGCAACACCCCATAAAGCTTTAGGGATGCAATCCACGCTGGCCTAGTGGTTGCTACCAGTCAAATTCTGGAGGCGGCTTCTAGTATATGCGTTGTGTTTGCAATTCAGGTTTAGTCCCTGATCACTTTTAGTGCCAATGGGACATAAAAATGAAGAAGATGATGATTTCAGGTTACGCCGTATGCCTACCTGATGAGACCCACCTTGGGTCGAAACCGGTCGTAGGCGGCAAAATCTTAAATCTATCCAGCAGGTCCAAGATCTGTTTGGGAATATTCATGCACTAGCCTCCCCTCTCGGGGGGAGGACTGGATATTCTCCAGCGGGTTGCGGGGCGCCTGGGGGTAGTCCCTATTACTTTATGTAGTAGGTGTTCAGTGGAAGGCTCAAAAGATCTAATAAGCGATGCAGTCACAAAAGGACAGCTGATGTCCTGATGACACAATGCAAGCTTACCAGCCTGGATTTCCATGGCATTAGCACAGCATTCTCAGAATTTATTGAAAAATTATGTCCCTTGGAGCTACTCTGATTGAGTGCATTTTTTGGCTTGGGCGACGCCTTTGTTATAAGTAATGAATAATTGTACCACAAAATTGCCTTGGTGTTGCCTTTTCAAAATTAGTCAGTCTTCTTCCACTGCAACACCCCATAAAGCTTTAGGGATGCAATCCACGCTGGCCTAGTGGTTGCTACCAGTCAAATTCTGGAGGCGGCTTCTAGTATATGCGTTGTGTTTGCAATTTCAGGTTACGCCGTATGCCTACCTGATGAGACCCACCTTGGGTCGAAACCGGTCGTAGGCGGCAAAATCTTAAATCTATCCAGCAGGTCCAAGATCTGTTTGGGAATATTCATGCACTAGCCTCCCCTCTCGGGGGGAGGACTGGATATTCTCCAGCGGGTTGCGGGGCGCCTGGGGGTAGTCCCTGTTACCTTATGTAGTAGGTGTTCAGTGGAAGGCTCAAAAGATCTAATAAGCGATGCAGTCACAAAAGGACAGCTGATGTCCTGATGACACAATGCAAGCTTACCAGCCTGGATTTCCATGGCATTAGCACAGCATTCTCAGAATTTATTGAAAAATTATGTCCCTTGGAGCTACTCTGATTGAGTGCATTTTTTGGCTTGGGCGATGCCTTTGTTATAAGTAATGAATATATATATATATATATATATATATATATATATATATATATATATATATATATATATATATATATATATATATATATATATATATATATATATATATATATATATATATATATATATATTATATATCATGTTATATCAAGGGTGGTATCAGAACAGCTGAGCTATCTGGCACCACCCTGCAGCTAACGTTGTCGAGGAGGAGATCCTCATGCATTAGGATCTTTCAATTGCATCTGTTCCGAGTTCCACGCATAGTTCTGCCGACAGGTCACACTCAGACACACTGCCGACAGACAGAACTATGCGTGGTCCTAGCGTCGGTTGGGAATAAACATTTCGCGCTTCGGCCGTCAAAGGGTTAATGATACTGCATGACATTCATCTTTAGCTATGTCTTTGTTCCGAGTGATGAACTCCACATTCATTTAATTATGTTTCATAGATATTCAGATCTACCTGACGCACGGGGCGATGGTTATCTCTTCTCATACAACCCTTGCAAACCCTTTGATGAACTGCAGTGCTCAAGTGTAGCGGTAAGTCTCCATAAAGCCTTTCATTCAATGTTCTTGAAGATTGAGTGATCTTAACAAGTAAACTGCAGTTTGTAAGCGTGTTTTTTTGTTCGTTTGTTTATGTTTGTGTTTGTTTGTTTGTTTGTTTGTTTGGTTTTTTTTGAGGGGGTCGGGGGTTGGGGGGTACTGGGGGGAGGGGGGAGGGTAGGGGGGAGGGGGTGGTGGTGGTTGTGGTAGTGGTGCGGGGTGTTAGTCGATATAACATTTGAGAAAATATGACTCCTTTCGACGAATGTGACATAAATTCGACAACTGAATCTTAGCATCACAATTACCCGAAAAACCTACAAAGTTGTATTCTGATATTCTTCATGCAAACAGTTAAAGGATTCATTGGCATTTCGTTTCTTTTGTTAGAAGGTTACTTTCTAACGAAGCATAGCTCTCCATGTCAACAGCTTATGTGTGAACTCACTGCCATTTTGGACAGGTAGCAAGACAGAAAACACGAAAACTTTTTTTCCTCTCCAGAAACGTCGTTTGAAACACTGGAAAATATTTTGCAGCTGTCACTGTACCACATCTACTGCAATAGCGCACATGTTTGGCAGCACGCCTCGGCTCATGCACATTGGAGTTATGCGTGAGAGTTCGTTTGTAACAAACTTCTTCCAACAACGAACGAAAGCGAAACCACGGCGCATAGCTAGTTTCTACCACAACCCATTCAGCCCTGACCCACTACAGCAGGAGATGGGTCGACCATGATAATTCAAGGGTAGTGCCAGATTAGCTTGGCGCCTGTCGGCGCCAAGCTAATCTGGCACTACCCTTGAATTATCATGGTCGACCCATCTCCTGCAACAGGCGCCTAGTCGTTAGATGACGCCTCCAAATTTTTGGGAAATACGTGCGTCGGGCTGAATGAGATAAGCTTAGACAACACTCCCAACATCCCCAAGAAGCACGAGCACGGAGGACCAAGCCGTATGAATCAAGCCGCAGGAGATGGGTCGACCATGATAATTCAAGGGTAGTGCCAGATTAGCTTGGCGCCCGCAACAGGTGCGTAGTCGTTAGATGACCCCTCCCAAATTTGGGACTTGAAATACGTGTGTCGGGCTGAATGAGATAAGCTTATACACCACTCCCAACATCCCCAAGAGGCACGAGTCCGGAGGACCAAGCCGTATGGATCAAGCTGATTATCCGCCATGACTTCTCTGATTCTTTGTTGTGATCGTTCGTTGCAAACGAACCTGGGGTCAGTCGCATGCAACTGGCCCCAGGCGCGCACTGGTTTAATAAGCGGCTTGAGCCTTAAAATGCACGTTCGAACTGTAGGCCTACACGAATGCAACGCAGACCCTGAATTTTTTTTTTTTTTGCAGGCGTGCCAAATTTCTAGTGACAAGGGATCTTCGTACCCTATTGGGTCACAGGACTCGGCTATGTTCATTACCGTGAATGAAAATCTTCAAATACAGTACAGCTCCACTGACAGCGGAGGTGTAACAAGGTCAGTCCTAGACTACATCATTGAGTTCAGCTGTTTGACAGCGGCTCTTGTGTGAGATTTAGCATGATATGTTGAAGGCCCACTACCGCCGTAACTGTTCAAAGATACACTTCTGTAACAGATTGTTACGAAACGCTACACACAGGTCTAGTTATGGTTTATTTAGACACAGGACAATCCAGTTCACGTCGTCTGTATTTCAAGTAATCTGACAATGACTCCGCTCCGTTCTAGAAATACAACGCTTTCAGTACGAGAGATAGCTAAAAATAGACTGACACGCTTATGGCAGCGCTGAATAAATAAGTGCAATTACGCGTGTGCTTTTGCTGCGTGTCCAAACTGCTGTTAAAGTTCATTAGGTGTGTCGACAAGGCATAACAAACACAAAATTAATGGTGTTGAAATGTGTCTTTCGATTTATGCGTAATCGTACTTACTAATATTTAACCTCACACTGGCGGAACGGTTGGTCAAATGAAGAAGAGGTCACGCATGCGCATTGGTTCACTTTTGGGAACGCGGTCGTACGGTACACACCATGTGCTAGTCGAGATCCTAATCTTTTTCTGGTTTTCCTTTGATCATTGATGGGATTTGCCTCAGCATTTCTGGTGATACACTAGGGTAGGATACAACTTTTTTTTCTTTCGGGATAACGCTCTTTACTCCGGAGATAGGGTTTGAAGAACTTTTTTCAGTTTACCGTCGCTTCTCGGTCTAGGTTTTCCCGCGGCATATTTATGGCGGACCCTGAGGCAGTAACTAGCTGCGCTGATCAAAACAAAACTGACTTTAGTGAAGAGAGCGTTACACTGACAGACATTAGGGCTTGAGTGAAAGATATCAAAAGCAGACTTTCATGGTTAGAGCAGGACAGTTTTGACACTTCACAGGGTGAAGTAGATTTTGAAAGTGACAGCGAGCGTGGTGATGGAGGGGATCAGGGATCCCAATCAGATCGAGCCGGATGCCGGCTCCGTGAGTGATGATCTGAAATTTACTGTCACACTGCCCTCGGCAGTTGAAGAATCCCAGGGGGGGGGGGGGGGGAATTCTTTGCTTGACTTCCTTGTGGGGAAGCTGGAAAATGAATGCAGGATGCATCGCTGTCAGAACTTCTCAAGAAGTACCCCATTCCTGATAATTGTAAAATACTGGCACTACGCACACTCAAAGAAGCTGTCAGAGACAATTTAAATGCGCAAGAAAAAAGTGCGGACCTATTATGCAATTGCAAATTTCACACGCTGCGGCTGCAGCGGTGAAAGTGTCAGTGAATACATGAATTCGCTACGCGGACAGCTAAAGAGTCAAGGAATGTGCATAATAATCATTTGGTACAAGCAACCCATGAAAACCTCGGAATTCAGTGTTGGGACCTCATCGCACTTCTTGGAAACGCGCAACAGGAGGTTTCCATTCGAACAAGGTACCAAATGCACAATTCGCTGCTGAAAGACATTAAGGGAATTGATATCACAAAGGTTAAAAGGTCGGATTCAGAAAAGTTTTGGTGAAGATGGGAGGAAAAACTATGAGGTCAGTGAGAGAACAACAACGGAATGCGAGCAAGAATGCCCACCGTTTCAAACCCTACAGATGCGGAATGCCGGGTTCTTCCAGTGCTTTTTTAGGACAAAAAAATAGTGGCTTTCGTCGGCCGTTCCCTTCCCAGAAGGGGTCGGACGGGGGTACCGAAAGTAAACGAAGCGCCCAGTGTTTCAGCTGCTCCGATACCAGGGAGATTACGGTGAGAACGTTTCTCTCCAGTCATTGAATCTACGAAAGCATCTTTGCACGAAGAGGCAAATAAATTTCAAGCTGGCCAAATAAGGTTGCATTTAGATCAGTTGAAAGAACTCACAACAGATAAAGACATCATTAGATTAGTTCAAGGGACAGTGATAGAGTTTTCAGAAATCCCACGGCAAGATAAAACATTCCCTGAGCTTCATTTCCCAGACGAGCGAACACAGGCTATAGAATTAGAAATACAAGAGTTGTTAGGAAAAGGAGTTAATGTACCTTCTAACCAATTTGAAGGAGAGTATGTATTAGCAATCTTTGTACGCCGAAAGAAAGAAAAAAGTTGAAAATGATTCTCAACCTAAAAAAGCTAAATCAAGATGTTGAATATCATCATTTCAAAATGGAGACGTTTCAAAAAGCCATTACTCTGGTCACATACAATTGCTGGTTTGCTTTTCTTGATTTAAAAGACACCTACTATTCTGTGCATGTTGATGAGAAATCTCAAAATTCCTTAAAGTTCATGGGGAAAGGCCAGTTGTATAGATTTACAGCTTTTTTCAATGGTTTGGCTTGTTGTCTCTTTTCACAAAATTGTTATAGCCTGTCTTTGCACATTTGCATAGACTTGGGGTTTTATCAACAGATTTCATTGATGACTCACTTTTGTTGGGAGATTCCCAAGAAGAGTGTGCACATAATATTGAGCAAACCATGACTTTTTTTCAAAACCTGGGGTTTGTTCTACATCCTGATAAATCAGTCTTTGTGCCAACACAGTCTATTTCTTATCTGGGGTTTGAGATAAACTCAAGACACATGACTGTGTCTTTGAGTCAAGAAATGAAAGAGAAAATCTCAGATATGGCATCAACAATCCTTAGTCAGGACAAAACAACAGTATGAGAGTTGGCTAGGTTGATAGGTTTGGCAGTGGCTAGCTTCTCAGGGGTAAATACGGATCTTTGTACTACATGAATATGGAGGATAATAAAATTAAAGCAATGAAAGCCAATGCTGGTAAATGTGTTGCTTTGGTTGTTATTTCAGAAGATGCCCGGAAGGAAATACTCTGATGGGAAACTAATATCAGCAGTGTTTATAATGAATTAGAGATAAAGGAACCTGATTTCATTATCAACTCGGATGCCTCATGGACTCGTTGGGGATGTTTCTGTAAAAATGGAAAAAAACAGGAGGGCAATGGATCTCAGAAGAATAAAATCAAAACATCAATGTGCTAGAACTGATGGCTGCAATGTTTGGCTTACAATACAATACAATACAATACAATACAATACAATACAATACAATACAATACAATACAATACAACTTTATTGTCTGTTCGAGTCCAGGCACGACAGAAATTTGCCTTTCGGCTCGTCATGAAACAATAATATAAGACATTAACAAACGCTGCAAAAGCATATCATGAAAAATTATCATTGCAGCAATCTATCACAAGCAATCTGTCACAAGATGGGAGGTAATGTTAAGTAGATCATACTTATCGCGGCGTTATAAACGAGAGTTCAAAATCGAGACAGCAGTTGAAATAAAAGACTTCTTAAAAACATTCCTTTTGGCAAGTGGCATGTTGAAACGTCTGCCTGATGGTAGCATTTGAAACTGATCAGAGAGTGGGTGACTAGGATCATTGACAATGCTAGCAGCTATCCTTCGGACAGCTCTATGGTACAGATCATCTACTGGGTACTGTCCTAGGCCAATGATCTTCTCAGCTGTTCTGACGATACGTAACAGTCTGCCCCTGTTTTTCATACTGAGATTGCCATACCAAGCAGTGATGTTAAACGTCAGTATGCTTTCGATCAGGCTTCTATAAACGGATTCTAAAACCCTGGAACTGACATCAAAACTTCTCAGTTTCCTAAGAAGGTACAGACGCTGGTTTGCTTTTTTCACAATCAGATCAGTGTTTCCAGTGAAGGACAGCCACGACTGTGCCAAGGTACTTAAATTCAGTGACCACCTCTACAGGTTGATTATTAATTGAGACAGGTACAAAAATATCATCAACTTTCCTGTCATCAATGACGAGTTCCTTGGTTTTCTGTACATTCATTTCCAGAAAACTATCTTTGCACCATGACTCTAATACTGCTATCTGTGCAAAGTACTCGGCCAGACTGTCTTCTTTTTGGAGTAGGCGTACAAGGGCCATGTCGTCTGAGAACTTTAAGATACGAGAAGTGGCAGTGTGACAACGCATATGGTCTGTGTAGATAGAAAACAATGTCGGAGAGAGGACACAACCTTGAGGGCAGTCTGAATTTAGCACCACTTGGTCAGACAGACTGCCGTGTACATTTACACGTTGTGGCCTGTCCTTCAAAAAGTCTCGCACCCACAGAATAATGTTTGTGTTCACATTAAAGTCCATCATACGCTGCAAAAGCATCAGTGGTTCAACAGTATTAAAAGCATTAGAAAAGTCAATAAAAAGAATTCTCACATGTGCTTTTGATTTCTCAAGATGTTGAAATACAAGATTGTACAGAGTAAGGCATGCATCCTCCACACCCCTATGGTTTTTGTAAGCAAATTGGAATGGATCCAGTAGTTCGGCAACATCATTTAACAGATGCCTCCTCACCACTTTTTCCATACATTTTGACAGAATAGAAGTCAATGCAACTGGACGGAAATCGTTGAATTCATGAGCGTTGTTTTTTTTAGGAATCGGGACAATGATTGATGATTTCCAAGCCGTATGGACAGTATGATTATCAAGCAGGAACTGAAAGATAGTAGTGAAGATCTTCCCCAATTGACCTGCACAGGTTTTCAATACTACCTAACCCATCTGGTCCAGGTGCTTTGTGTGCATTCAGCTTAGAAAAGATGTTTACTACTTCCTCTTCAGTAATTGACAAAGGTTCCGGCACAATGGACTGGCACAATTCATCACAGTTATCACTAAGGTTTCTGCCATCGAACCGTGAGTAAAAACGATTTAGATCATTGGCCATCTCAACTGGATTCCCAGTGCAGAGCCTGGCTTGTTTCTTTTGCTGCCTACCCATCATGCCGTTCAGACCATTCCATGCATCTCTAGCGTTACCAGAAGAAAATTTTGTTTCGATCTTGCTTTTATAGTTCAGTCTGGCAGTCCTAGCAGCCCTTCTAAAATCCCTCTCCTTTTCCCGAAAGTCATCAGTGTTACCCGGTAAGAAAGCAAGTTTCTTCTGGTTCAAATACACCTTTAGCTCCTTGCTGACCCATGGCTTATTGTTAGCAAACACCTTCACAGATATATGCAGCGGAGACGCACGATGTGCACATCAGACTTATGCTAGACAATACAACAGCAGTTGCGTGCATAAATAAAATGGGCACAAACCATTCACAAGCATGTAATTTAGTAACTAAGATGCTTTGGTTGTTTTGCAATTTGGTTTAGTGCAGCTTACATTCCTGTTATGGCTAATGTTGAAGCAGACGAGCAATCAAGACAGTTAAAACTTAGATGCAGAAGGGCAGTTAAACCACGACTTGTTAAAGCAGGCTCCGAGAGTGTTAAGGTTTGAGCCTGACATTGACCTCTTTGCTTCACAGGTCAACAAATAGTTTAAGGACTATGTGTCTTACAGACCAGACCCAGAGGCGGTTGCTGTTAATGTATTTGACATTACTTGGGCTGATAAATCCCTTTATCCTTTTCCCCCATTTAGCCTCAATTCCCACTAGTTCTGAGGAAGATAATGAAAGACGAAGCGCGCGGACATAATAGTTCCAGAATGGCCAAGTCAAATCTGGTATCCACAACTGGCACATTTACTCACGGAGCAGCCTGTACTGCTTTAGGCAAGGCGAAACCTGCTGAGAATGCCTCAAAATCCAATTAACTTCATCGCCTGCACAAAATCTCTCAAATTCCTCACTTGCAAGGTTTTTGGCGTAGACCCAGAAAACAGGGCTTTTCGGGCCGAAGTGCAAACATCATGTGCTCTTCTTGGAGGAGTAATGCCTCAAAAGCATATGCAACTTACATTCGCAATGAAAAAGGTATGCGAGTAGACACATTGTTGATCCACTTTCGCCATCTTTAACAGATGGAATAAATTTCTGGCATACCTCTTCAAGACTGGTGCAGGGTACAGTGCAATTTGTATTGCAAGATCAGCTCTTTCAGGTTTAATTGAGGTTAGTGATTGTGAGTCATTTGGGAAAACGAAATGGTAAAAAGTTCATCAAGGGAGTTTATGAACTTAGACCCACTTTTCCAAACTATGCGACTACATGGAATGTTGATGTTGTGTTTGACTACATCAGATTACTAATGCCACATGACAAACTGTCCCTCAAACTCAAAGAATTGACACAAAAAAGAGAGATAGTAATTGCGTTGCTGTCAGGACAACGTTGCCAGACTATTGCTAATCTGGCTATAGAATCTATGAAACTCTCAGAGAAGCGTGTAGTCTTCCACATTGACTTTTGTGTTAAACAGTCTCGTAAGAGCAGACATTTAGCTCCTATTGAGCATTTGGCATACACCCGTGACAAAAGTGTGTGCATTGTTAGTGTTAAATGACTATCTACATAGGCCAGAGACCATACGCCACAATGCACGTCAACTTTTTTTAGGCGTGCAAAAACCGCAAAGTCTAGTGGGTCCAGAAACTGTATGCCGACCGATTCGGGATGTTCTCACACGAGCTGGCAACAATTTGGGGCACATTCAACTCGCGCTGCAAGCTCAACAGCAGCAGTCGGCCGTGGGACTCCTGTTGATGTTGTAATGAAAGAGGCTGGCTGGGCCAGTGAGTCAAACTTCACTAAATTTCTACAGAAGTCTCCTGTCACTAACATGGGCCAAGCTCTGCTTGATGCTTATTTCTCAAAGGTTGTGGGGTGTTTAAAGTGAGTGTTATAGACGTATTTGAGAACAAATTTGTTTGCACCCTAATGCCTCTCTAAAAGCTTCATTTGACCAACTGTTCAGTCAGTTTGAGGTTAAATTATAGGAACATGCGAGTACTTGCCATGGAAGTAAGAAGCACTGTTCTCGATTTGACCGAGAACTGAAGTAGGAACAGTTGTGTCAAATCCCACCCTTTGCCTTGCAGCAAGTGCCCTCCCACTGAGTTTAAATTATATTATTGGTTTATTATAACATTAGTGTGCAAACTCTCTAAAGTGTGAACCAGTGCGCATGAGTGACCTCTTCTTCATTTGACACAACTGTTCCTGCTTCAGTTCTCGGTCAAATCGAGAACAATGCTTCATACTTCCATGGTAAGTACTCGCATGTTCCCATAATTATAACTACATACCTGTAGTCCCACATCAGCCACTGTCGGAGAACTTAATCCCTTCACTGCACGTGGACGAAATTTGTGTTTTGGAATCTGCGTCAACAGAACATGGATACAAAGTAGTTTCAGTGGTGATGATGATGATAATAATAATAATTTTTTTTTCATCGATGTGATTTATATTGAATATATTTGAATTGCACTCGGTGTTCACAAAGTATCTTGCAAGCGGCAAACATGGTCAATAACAGTTAATCCATATAGCCCTACGGCCGTATTTTGCCCAAATTTTGGAGGTGTTAAATAATTACTATGTACCAGTTGTAGGAGATGGATCGATCATGATAATTCAAGGGTAGTGCCAGATGAGCTTGGCGCCTGAAGGCGCCAAACTCGTCTGGCACAACCCTTGAATTATCATTATCAATCCATCTCCTGCTGCACAACTAAATGGGTTAACATTGACAAATTTCACAACAGGTCTTCTTTCAAGATCTGATTTGTTTTTCCAAATAATAAGTTTGTGTCGTCTGCGTACATTGCTAATTTCAGCAAACTGATATCTTCTGAAGTGTGTGAAATAGTTGGAAGACGCAGACCCTGCACAGACTGGTCTGCGCGGATTTTAATGGCTAATAACTTTATGGCTAGAACGAAGGCCATCGGAGAAAAAGGGCACCCTTGCTTTATTCCCGCCCTGACTTTAAAACACTGAGACATCCAACCCATGTAGTTTAAACAGCTTTCTGTATTACTGGTCAAGACATTCACCCATCTGACAAAGTTTTCCCCAAAACCAAACCTTTGAAATGCCAAAATCATATATTCCTTTGAGACAGAGTCAAAAGCTTGCTCGTAGTCTAACGCAAGTAATATTCCTGGTTTATTTTCTATATTTAGATTGTCTATAGTGTCATCAATAAGTCTGATAACATCACTGACTTTCCTGCCTTTGATGAAACCAACTTGATCCTCGTGAACTAAACTACTTATGACTTTAGCTAATCGAAGCGCTAGACATTTAGCGAGTACATTGTAGTCAGTATTTGTCAAAGAGATCGGGCGCCAGTTATTTAAGTCTTCTCTAGTAGTCCATAAGCTAGCAAGGTCTACCGTGCACCCCCCCCCCCCCCCAGTACTCAATAAGATGGGTTTCAAAGTGTTCCTTAGTATGTCCTGAGATGTTTAAGCCATGTTCCCCGAAAATCCTTAGGTAAACACCAGAGATATAGCCGATGGCGCAAGGGTACCCCCATTCACGCTTTTCGCAGGTGGTAAAATGAGGTTGAGAAACATTTTACTCTAAATAAATCAGAATTCATTCCAGAAGTCCAAATCAGGCAATATTATGTCAAGGCACAACTTCTGCATCCTCTGCAAAAACAGAATGAAAACATATTGAATTCCTGGCTCACAGTGAAGGTATTTGTGCACCCAGCAAACGACTATTTCCGCGAAATCGCAAAAAAGACAAAAATAATGTGTCAGATGCCTTCAGACATTTTCTATAGCACTGAAAGTCCATTTTCAGGTTTACATCATTAAAACAGGATGTCACAATTATTATAAACTTGACTAGGTGATGCTGTAATCACTGTGAGTGCCACAGTGGTTGATTTTGTATCCCTACCCCCAAGTTGTAAAAATACACAAAATTAATTTGAAAAAATTGCTTAAGTTATTCCATTTTATTTTGACCTCTCTTTACCTATTAAGTTTCAATAATGTGAGCATAAAGTGCAAGAAAATAAGAAAAGTCGGCATCCTTTACGGTATGTTCGTGGTGAATGATAGCTTTTTCCCATTTAAAATTGCCGAATTGGGAAACGTACGTTGTTTCTGATGCCCTCAGAAATTTTGTATACAACTGATAGGTTTTTTGTTAGGTTTTATTGGTTAGGATAGAGTACCACAGTTACTCCCAACCTGATTTTATGATGCTGTGATGCATTTAGGGGCCACAGTGGCTGAATCTGCTGCCCTACCCCCATTTTACCTGTACGCAAAGGAAGGAAAAATGATCATAACAATTGCTCCTCTGATTAAATATTTTTGTTGACAGTTTTCTTAACAAAATATGCATATTGAGCATAAACATTTGTGATCATTGCATTAATTTCAATGTGACCCATCAATTTAATTGTAATTCTTTTTATTTAAGGCATGCTTAACAGGGGCTGCCGCTGAAGCTTCTACCGTCTGCACATTCAGCACTCTTGTCAAACTCGGGGAAGGTGTACCTCAGGGAGATGTTGTGTCTGATGCTGTTTTTGGTCTATATTAATGACATCAGTACAACAGTACCAAGGTTCGTCTTGAACATCCTCCATGCGGATGACTTTGCAGTGTGGAGCGCAGCAGAACATAAAGAAATAGCATCCTGCAGAATTCAGGATGCTGCCAATAGAGTCAGCAGCTGGACTGAAAGAGGCCACTCAAACTGAGCTAGACCATCTCTTTTAATCAGACGGAAGAGGTCACCTCAAAACTGGAGACCTTCCAGTACCAAAGACAGACAGGCCAACTTTACTGGCAACAAATAAATTACTGGATTCACGTAGAGGCCTCACATTGAAGCCATGGAAGCTAGAGCTGCAAAAAAATGTCTCTGATGAAGAAGCTGGTGGGGACCACATTGGCGCAAATTACAGCATCCTGGCACAAGCAAACACCTGCTCGGTCAGACCAGTTGTGCGGTACCAAGATACATCGACAACATGAAACACTGCCTGCAAAACCCAAAACGCCTGACTTGACAAGATGCAGAACATGGGTCATTCTCATGATGCAGTGACATTCTTAGAGCCATCTGGAGCACCCCAATTTAGGAAATGGAGGACATTGGAGCCACTGGAATGCAGAACAGCACACACGATGAAGAGACTTACTAAACACCGACTTCATGGGAGACTACAGGAGCAGACCAAGAACCGTCAGAAATGCCCAAGTCTGAACCGCCAACTGAAGGTCCTGCAAAGGGCTAACACTGACGTCCTGAAACCAAGCCCAAAGATGTGTGAACAGCTCCCTTCAGATACCTGGACATCTCGAAAGAGCCCTCAAGACAACATAAACAATGTTCCAGGACTCTTTGCCAAAGGTCGCGGCACTGCACAAAGCCATCTTGCTGGAGGTTGTGCACAAGCGCTACCCTCACAGCAGCTGTGATACCACACAAGATGCCGTGCGGAATGAAGGAAGTGGCGTGTACATCTGTTGTGCAGACCACACTACTACCTCCCTCTCCTTACCAGCTGGTGGCAGCAGCTCTAACTATCGTACAGATCTGCAGGTGCACAACACAGCAGCAGAGCACTAGCTAGGGAGAGGCAGCAGCTTGATCCACTGATCTCACCAGGAAGCTTCAAGATAGACTGGATGCCCTGTCCACAAAATAGTGCTGCAGTGGATTCCAGTGCATTCTGGACTAGCTGGGAATGGAGACACTACAACAACAAAGTGATTGGCAACAGCAGAATGGCGGCTGCAGCCCGTGGGCAGATGACATCAACAAGCTGAACAGGGAGAGGGCCACCATCTTTCATCTACGCACTGATTACTCTGGACTGGGTCCATACAGAAAAACATGAACGTTTCACAAACCCAAACTGAAGCCTGAAGGTTTACACACTTTAATCAGATCACTCTGTATCAGCAATTATTTGAAGCTTCCGTGCCTAATGCATGAAGAGATACCAAAATAAAAGAACGCTTAGCGAATGGCGGACTTCGGTAGAAGCGTAAACAACCAATCAGAATGTTCGGCAGAAAGGCCATGCAGTCACTTTATGATCAGAGCTAAATATAGATCACTTGCAACAAGCGTCAGCAAGATCGTTCGCAATGGAATAGTCACAAATTGGCGGAGAAAAAAAAAGAAGTAGACAAAAGTTTGCCAGCACGTTGTCATTTTTTACAAACTTTCACAGACTTTAAGGAAAAGGACTGAAATTGACAGACTTTCCAGGGCCCTGAAAAAGCCTTGTAATTTTTTAACAACTTTCACAAATGTTCACAGACCGTAAGGACCCTGCTGGACTCACCTCGTGAGACTGGGTCATGTGGAAACAGCCCTATGCGAAATTGGCGTAGAAAATCAGTCTCCTTAGCACATTCTCCAAACATGTCCATACAGAGAAGCGGTCTGCTGGCAGTTCTGACCAGAAGACACGCCCCTGTACACCAAACTCTGAAAACATGCTGCCTAGCTCTTGACAGCTCACTTATTGGCAGCCAGAACAATATAAGATTTAAATACGACCATAAAAAAATTGAACGTTGCAGAAGGTGGAAGTGGAGATCTCGTGGTCGACATGTGGAAACTAAGTATTTTTATAACATTGTTTTGGCTATTAGTAACCATGAAACTTTATTACGCATATTCATATTTACACATTTCTAGATATAAAAATAAATGAAAGGAAAAGGGGAGACCTTACTAGACCCGCCTTACGCTAGGTAAAATATCACCTAAAAGACCAGCCAGTTAAAAATAGTTACAATTAAATTGATGGGTTACATTGAAATTAATGAAATGATCACAACCTTTTTTGCTCAATACGCATACTTAAAAAAAAAACTGGCAACAAAAAATATTTAAACAGAGGAGTATGACATAAGCAATTTTTATGATTATTTTGCGTTACTTTGCGTACTGGTAAAATGGGGGTAGGGCAGCAGATTCAGCCACTGTGGCCCCTAAATGCATCATAGCATTACAACATCAGGTTGGGAGTAACTGTGGTACTCTATCCTAACCAATAAAACCTAACAAAGACCTATCGGTTGTATACAAAATTTCTGAGGGCACCGGAAACAACGTACTTTTCCCAATTCGGCAATTTTAAATGGGAAAAAAATATCATTCACCACGCATGTACCGTAAAGGATGCCGACTTTCCTTTTTTTCTTGCCCTTTATGCTCACATTATTGAAACTTAATAGGTAAAGAGAGGTCAAAATGAAATGGAATAACTTTAGTAATTTTTTCTAATTAATTTTGTGTATTTTACTACTTGGGGGTAGGGATACAAAATCAACCACTGTGGCACTCACAGTGATCACAGCATCACCTAGTAAAGTTTATAATAATTGTGACATCCTGTTTTAATGATGTAAGCCTGAAAATGGACTGCCAGCGCTATAGAAAATGTCTGAAGGCATCTGACACATTATGTTTGACTTTTTTGCGATTTCGCGGAAATGGTCGTTTGCTGGGTGCACAAATACCTTCACTGTGAGCCAGAGATTCAATATGTTTTCATTCTGTTTTTTGCAGAGGCTGCAGAACATGTGCCTTAACATAATATTGCCTGATTTAGGCTTCTGGAATGAATTCTGATTTATTTAGAGTAAAATGTTTCTCAACCTCATTTTACCACCTGCGAAGAGCTTGAATGGGGTACCCTTGCGCCATCGGCTATATCTCTGGTGTGTTCCTAAGGATTTTCGGGGAACATGGCTTAAACATCTCAGGACATACTAAGGAACACTTTGAAACCCATCTTATTGAGTACCTGGGGGGGGGGGGGGGGGGGTGCACGGTAGACCTTCCTAGCTTGTGGACAATAGGTAGCCCTTTCCCTTTGTGTATTAATGTAATTACAGCACGCCTTTGTAGCACAGGCATCTCCCCACGCTCAAAAGCTGCATTGAACGAGTCTAGAACAATGTTTTTAACTTTTATCCAAAAGAATTTGTAAAATGATGTCGTAAGACCATCAAGTCCCGGAGCAGAGCCGTTTTTCATTTTCTTCAATGTGTGTGTGAGTTCATCCACTGAAATGCGTTCCTCTAACCCTGTCTTCTGGTCCTCTGTTAACGGAGGAACTTCTACATTAATAAAAGCATTTGCTTCATTTTCTTCAAATTGAACGATCTTGTCATATTTGTTACTAAAAATATTAAATTGCTCCAACGGGATTTCTTCATGTGAATACACTATACGCCCGTCTAGCATACTTAAATTGTCCATTATCTTAGCATTTGCCTGTGTTCTTTCCAGCCCAAGAAAGTAACGAGTACTCCTTTCGCATTCTTCAATAAATTTAGCACATGCTCTAGTTTGGGCGCCGCGCGCTGTGTACATAGTGTGTATATCTAATTCATGCTTGACTTGCTCTCTCTGCTTACATAGAACAACATTATTAGGACCAAGTGAGAGACGCTTTTTAATACTGTTAAGCCGTTCTTCCAATAACAGTTGTGTACTCCGTTGAGAAGTTCTTTTTCCTTTACTATATGACATAATTAATTCTTTTAATTTGACTTTACACAAATCCCAACTTGTTTGTGCAACTTAGTTGTAAATTCATCCCAAAAAGTATTCACCAACACCACCAGGTTTTTATCATTTGGCAGACCGCCGTTAAATTTCCAATAGGAAGGGCCACGTCGCACGTGTGTTTCCTTATAGTTCAGAACCACCGACCTGTGGTCTGACTGAGGAACAGACAAAATGTCACATGTGAAAATACAGTTTAGTGTACTGTCTGAACATAACATATAGCACCATCCTGCACATAGCCTGTTCGAGCCCTTGCCATCTGGCTTACGCTTTAGATCCATCAAGGCCAAAACCACTCGTTTTCAGAAGAGCTTTTATCCCTTGGCTGTTCAGGCCCTGTCTAATGTGGCTGTGATATGATTTAACTCAGCAGATTGACTCAAAGTCCCTTTAGAATTACCTACAGCTTATCTTAGTTGTTTATAGTTCTTATATGTTCCATTAAACCTCTTCTTAAACAGGATATACAGTTTTACAAATAGATATGAATTTAGCTAATCTGTTTTCGTTGCGGCTCACTTTGCGGTCTTTGTTGTCATAATATGTTTATTATGCTATAGATTTATTTTATTTCACTTACTTAGATGTGTGTGCACACTTAGTAGAATGACTGCTATACATATGTGTGTTTTGTTATTTTAGAGTCTGCTTGATTGTGATGTATGTATGTTTTATGTGTTGATGTGTTGATGTTAATATGGACGCTCGTCAGTTATGCCGCAAAATATTCCTAATGTTTATGCATATGTCAATAAAGTTTATCTTATCTTATCTTATCTCTTAGTCCAATCGTCTGGCAATATTGGGATTGTGTTTACACCACGTATACTCACAAACTAGACCATTGAAAACTCTCCATACATCTGCAAGATTAAAGTCTGACAAAAGATTATTAAAGCGCTCCACATCTGGCACCGGGTGGTTCTCTCCACTGCTGATGTCTAATTTGTTATCAAGGACACAGTTAAAATCACCACATACAATCAGCTGATCCGTGTCAACACGATTCAATAAATTATACAGACAATCAAAAAACAGTTGCTTTCGGATGAAATGCTAGGAGCGTATACATTCACAACTAACAGTATTTTATCTTCCAATACAATATCGACAGCTAGAATTCTATCTGAATAGTAGACACATTTAATTTCACAAGAAACCTTTTTGTTAATTAAAATAATCTGCCCCATGCTAAGACAAGAGCGGGATGCACAAAACAGCTTTACTCCCCCATTCCCTTTCCCAACTTTCTTGTTTCCCATTAATCACATACGATTTCTGGACACATATCACGTCATACGAATTTCGTTTTAGCCTATTAAAAAAAATGCTTTTATTTTATTATCATTTCTCAAGCCATGGGCATTTATAGTAACGATATTGAGTTTGTCCATTCACTAAAGCAATATTTTCATATTTGCATGTAGTAGCATAGATAGGGACGCTGTTCATTTTTATAGTCCGGGGACATGGCCGATTTGGCCGATTTGTCAACGCAGACAACAAACCAAGCACAATCTGGCAAGAGACAGCAAGTCCATCTCCGTGGAAAGCGAGACCCACATTATAATACAATGAAAATCTAGTCTTCCACAAGCATGGAATTGCCGCCTGTCGCCAAACTAGAGCAGAACCGCTCACGTCGTGGCTGCCGCTTCACCAAGTAGGTCAGCGGGGTTCCCCGCTATATTGGACACGGAGACCTCGCCAGCTGATGGTGGTGACGTCACAGTAGGAGTTTCCCTCTCGGTGCGTACCGCTCGCTTTCTCTGTGAATCCTCAGACATAGGACTGCTACGCTGACGTTTGGACACGGAGTACGAGGGCGATCTCCCTGTACCCCGGAAATCCAGGGTGGTTTGTGTGGAGGGTCGCCCTCTCGCTGTAAAGGGCGTAGCGTGGGGATCCGTGGATGACACTGGTGTAGATGTAGCCGTGGTGATGACACTAGTCGTCGATGCTGAGGAGGTGGTCGCCCTTGTAGTCGTCTGATTGCCCGACCCTACGGGCTGGCTGGAGCCTGACGCTGACGGTCCTGGGGTCGGCGGCGGGGGTGGCGGTCGCTGGCTTGGGGTTGGGGCGTGCTGGGCGGGGAATGGGGTTCCAGCGACAACAGAGGCCCACGAGGTGGGCGGGAGGGAAGGCTGGGGGCAGGTAGGGTCTCCAGCTGTGTGCCCGGGGGTGCGGCACGCTCTACAGACGATGTCAATCTCGCATGTGGCCGCCCTGTGGCCTTGTCGTAGACACCGGGAACAGGTGCTCACGGTGGTCGAGACTGGCTGTGCACGAACCGATCTTCACCTGCGTAGGCAGGGGTTCCCGAGGAATTTCGATGTAAACAAATCTCCTGCCTGTTAACCACCGCGTAAGGCCTCCTCTCTCATCCCTGTCCCTCTCCATCAGTAGATTCGAGCGCGGTTTGCAGCCCAGCTTGGTGATATCCGCTTCTATTTCTTGGTTATTGTATGAAATAGGAATATTCCCAATCACGAGTTTTGTCGTTTGGACTTCCTGTCCGTCGTCTGCCGATCGCACGATGAATGGATTTTTATCAAACATCGTCACTAATTGTCCCCTGACAGTCATGCCTTGCAGCAACAGTTTCACCCTAGCCTCAGGAGTCTTGGAATAGAGCCTCCTTAGGCCCCCTATTCGCTGAGCACCAATGACTGTGATGTATCCGCTGGTACTCTCCGCCGCGGCACACATCTCGCGCACGGAGTAAGGTGGGGAGTTCTCGGCCAAGTGCAGACTTTTGCACGGGATGAACGTGGCGGGGACACCCCTGTCGCCGGTCGTCTTTACACCGCTGTTTACATCGGTCATTTTTGCAAAAACACGTATGCGAGTGGAACTTAGAGTCACAAATTGTATGCAGAATCAAGTAAAGGTGTCTCACCGACCACTGTGCCAATTCCTGAAGGGGGGCACGTCCTGTAGTTACGGTATATCGCCAGTGAAAACACAACACCAAAACACGCGTGGCGAACGACACCATTCGCCTACCGGAAATCAATAATAATAATAATAATAATAATAAATAATAATAATAGAGTATTTGTATAGCACCTAACCTCAAAGTAGAGCTCTGGTAGCTTCACAGGAAACTAATTATACAAGTCTTTAATTACAAAAACAAAGCAGAAAAATAGAAACCAAATACGGTATAGTACCTACGAAATTAATCTACACACAATCATGCACTCATCTGCAAATTATGTCGTTCAAGAGAAGTCTTCAAAGCTTGCTTACCGCTTCTCTCGAGTCCACATATCTCAGTTCGCGTGGGAGATCGTTCCACACAACAGGGCTCTGGTGCATGAATGGCCTCCCACTGAACAACTTCATTTTTATAAGTGGGACACGTAGGACTATTTTCTGGCACTGTTTTATGCTAGTTGTGATTGCACGCTTGGCAGTCATTTTGTGTGTGAATTTTGTCATTTATATTTTGCGCAGAACTACCACTGTGGCACTAGTCTGTGACAACTCGGCGGGAGAAGGCTCGTTGTCTGTTGCTGGAGAGACTAGTCCAGGATCTGCGATATATGTAAGCTGTCACGCCATCTGCCGTTATTCGGCACAGCCAGCATGTTCATTTGTGAAAGGAGCGAGATTTTTTATTGTTTACAGCATTTTCTGAGTTAGCTCGATGAATTAAGTCGCCTTGCTAAAATAGAGATCTGTCCTACAATGGCAAAAGCCGGTATTGTAATGACGAGCAGCAACAACACCAAAAAGGGGTTTCCGATGATTAAAAAAAATGTCGCATTTCTTTTGCTCGTCAGTATACATCTTTGTGAAAAGAAACATTTTCAAAGCATAAAATTGAAAGCCTCGACTTTTGCAGAAAAGGGCACACTGGAAGCCATTGTAGGGCAAATGCAGGCAATAAACCTGATAACAAACTCATTGGCACAGTTTTGGAAGCGATGCCACTAAAATGTGGAAACAACCTTCCTTCTCCATGTATGTGTGTGTGTGTGTGTGTGTGTGTGTGTGTGTGTGTGTGTGTGTGTGTGTGTGTGTGTGTGTGTGTGTGTGCGTTGGGGGGGGGGGTGTAAAGGGGTGGGGGTGGGTGGGTGGGGTGGGGTGGGGTGTGGGTAGTGGGTAGTGGGGGATACTATTGTGAGAGTACTAGAGTAACAACATTTACTCAGGATGCCACTTCCGGGAGTGACCCGGAGTGGGTATGCTGTGGGTCATTTTTTGGTAAGTTACTCGGGTCACGCACTGTCAATCATTTTACTGTACACCAGGGCCTGTTTTGAGCGAACACCCTTATGAAAGATCACCTGTCATTACAAGTGTTGCCACTTAAATTATGGTCTTTAACTCATACACCCCGACGGCCGTACTTCCCCAATTTTGGAGGCGTCATCTAATGGTTATGCATCAGTTGCAGGAGATGGATCGACCATGATAATTGAAGGGCAGTGCCAGATTAGCTTGGCGCCGACAGGCGCCAATCTAATCTGGCACTACCATTGAATTATCATGGTCGACCCATCGTGTGCTGTAGTGCGTCAGGGCTGAACGGGTTAAAGAAAGGTGACAGGTTTTGCCCTTCAAGATTTTTCCTTAGTGCATCTGTCTTGTAAGACCATTTTTTTGGTTTTTGTTGCAAAAAAGGGTGATTGCTCAAAACAGCCTTTACTGTACGTTGCTGTGCGTGTACTACAGCTTCATGCCCTGTATGCAGTATGTACTAAGACATTTCATTTGAGGACCACCAGTTCAGTTCTCGAATTCTGAACACTGCAGTAGACTTTAGAAGATATGTCGACCATGATAGTTCAAGGATGGTGCCATGAAAGCTTGGCGCCAAGCTTTCATGGCACAACCCTTGAACTATCATGGTCGATCTATATCGTGTAGCTGTGTGTCATGGCTGATTGGGGTCTACTCCTTTTGAGTTGTTTTTTGTTTTTGTTTTTACTTTTACCCTTTTTGTTTTACACCACAGTCTATGACTCTGACCAGCAAATACTGTTGCCCCGGCGCAAGTCACGGTTCGTCTGGCAGTTCAGGGCTGTCTGTCGGATCAGTGCTGTGTATTGTGTAAGTAACGTCCATCCATTCTCGTTTCATCCGTGATTTTGCACCCACACGAATCTTCAGTCGTAAGGTCCAAAATCACAAACCATCAAACGGGTCAACATGCAACTATGTTTAACTTTAGCTTACGCCGCGCATCCGGATGCGGCTGGTCGCGAATGAGTTAAGAGGTGTGCTCTGTCCTTATATGGCGAAAATTGGTGGTTGGTTGTACATTGCTTAACTCATTCTACCCCAGACACCCCACAGCAAGATAAGGTTCGACCATGATAGTTCAAGGGTGATGCCAGAATAGCTTGGCGCCTATGGGCGCCAAGCTATTCTGGCATCACCCTTGAACTATCATGGTCGATCTATGTCCTGCACTGCAATGCAGTCTTCAGACGACAACGGCAAAATTTAAGGATTTCGGTGTTGGGGTAGAATGAGTTAAGTCCCGACAGCAACAAGATTTTCTCAGGATGTGCCTGCACTGCTTGTGAAAAAAACAAAAAAATAAAAATAAACAGAATATTGAATGTATGTCGCCAGCCGGTCTAATACGCTAAATAAACCTACGCCATGGGGCCTAAATAAAGCTAAGACCATTTAGCAACACACATCCAACATCAAGAGCTCCAGGAAGCGCAGACGTTAGGGAGAGTTTATAAAAGAAAAATACAGGTGATTGGACCAAGGGTAGACAGAAACATGTGCCCCAGAATAGAGGGGAAACCCCATCCTGTGGGGCTGACCAGGGTGACCCTGGGAACTAAAAAGTAGTTAACCCCACCCAAGTCCCCCAGGGCAGACTCGGGTGGGGGCACGGCGAATGTAAGTCAGTATGCCCATTGTTAGAGAAAAGCGAGATTCTCATTGCATAACAATCAAAATTTTGCTTTTCGTTCAAATAATTATAATAACATAAGATAAGTAAAAATGAAATAAAATATGAAAATAATAATAGAAAGAGAACATAAAAGGACATGCTGTCTTTTGCCATATTTGGCAGCGTTACTGTACATTCCTTTCAGGTTTGTGGCGTTACTTGTCGTTTACATTGGAGCGGGGATCGCCTTCCAGAAGGGCGTGCGGAAAGCACAGGGGAAGGAGATGGTGCCCAACTACACTCTTTGGGCCAAAATGCCGGGCCTTGTCAAGGTTAGTCTGAAACCATTGAACAATAACCGATATTCACGTGAAGCACACAGTGTTACTGGCACCCAAAATAGGCCTAAAGAACACAGGACTAATAAGAGACATAAATTATCATGAGCACCCGCGACTGCGAGGATTTATAGCATACAGAAGAAACAAAAATAAACACATCCAGATGTATGAGTATTCGTCCATATCTAAAGCCTACTCATCATTTTTGTTTAGCACCTCATCCTCAGGCTTTTCACTTCAATATTCTTTTTTGTTTTCCTTTTCAGGACGGCATGAAATTCACCTTCACGTGCGGGAAAAGCAGCGTTTCGTACGACAAGATTTGACGACATCGCGTCTCATTTAAAACAGTACTCTTTTTACTAAGAACGGCAACTCTTATATTCGCAGTATTTAAGAGTTACTGTACTTGCTACTGTAACATGAGTTTTTTTCACATACAGCTTCAATTTCAGGACGTTTGTATAATACATGTGTAGGTTACAAATGGAATGCAAAGAAAAAATGATTTTGAAACGTCTGCAAAAGTACCCCGGCGCCTTCCTCGCAGATTTTGTTCTTTTCAGGGAGTAGTGAAGCGCCGAGCTAATCAGGCACTAGCGCTATAGTTTTGTCAACCCTTTCACTGCCGCGATAGAGTAAACAAAATCCAAATGCAAGAGGTATAGATCCTCATGTGCCCCGCGAATGCGGGGGCTCATGAGGATCTATACCTCTTGCTGAGACCAATGTGTATCCGTATTCTTTGGACACCTGTTACTTTTGCTCGTTTAATGAACAAAGATTTCAGAAACAAAAATTGAAATGCGTCCAGTGCCAGGGAGCGGGTTATCAGTCTCGATTCATCTGTCGCCAGGCGTCGAAACCCTACATATGCAAAATGCATTAGATTCTCATGACATCCTGTGGCCGCAGGAGCTTATTAGAACTATACGTCTTGCTTTCGAATATCCGATCGGATTGTTAGAAAGTTACTCCTCAATCAGACTGCGGAGTCTTCTGCGCAGTTAAACTACAGATGAGTACCTCAAACATAGGGATGTAAATGAGACCACTCCTCGCTATGGAAAGACACATTATTCTCTTGAGCCTTAACGCCTGCAGATGCTAGTCGTGTATTATACCTCTTGAGAGGGAAGGCGCTGCAATATCCGTGATCTGCGTGCTGCAGCCAGACATACTTCTGATTTAAGCATAACGTTTTTCCATCGAGGGTGTTGTTTCGGGTTAAACGTACTGCTGCCGCCTACACTTCGAACATGAGATACACAATTATTGGCGTTGTTCCAGGCAAGTGTTTACATTCCCCCTCTCCTCCCTCCCCCCCCCCAAGCCTTGGTTTTAATTAGGAGGGGTTCTCTGCCTAACAAGCACCGGTTGCTTGGCAGGAGATTGGTTTACCTTGCTAGTTCAAGGGTAGCACTAGATTCGCTTGGCGCCTCTAAGGCGTCAATTGAATCTGGTGCTTCCCTTGAACTATCTTTGTTCATCTATGATTCGCTGTAGAAAGTGTTTTCCGGTAAGTCAAAACTGTGGGCAGAAGGCGTGAGTGCTCACTTTGACAGTTGGATTATAACCTGTTGTGATTATCATATTGGCATCTGCTTCTGTTTTCCCCGACTCTGAGTAGAGATAATCCCAACACAGAAAGGAAGACGCTTAGAAAAAGGACAAGTACAGCATGGACAATAATATATTCTGTTGCTGTTTAGTCAACAGTCAGAGAACAGTTCATTGACGAGTAATACACGTAATCTTCTGCGGTGAGGAGTATTAATTCTGTCGTTTTCTCCCAAAAGCCAGTATGTCTGTTGTGTAGAAAGCGAGATGTTTAATGCGATCAGGGAGTATTGATGTCTTAAAGTTAAACACGGCGCTGGCAACCCTTTGGCTGTCGGTAGCGGTTTTTGTCGCTATGATTCCTGCAGGAATAACAACACCCTGACATCCTGCAGGAATCATCGCGACAAAAAGCGCTACCGACAGCCAAAGGGTTAACCCATATCATTCAGAATACACCAGTGTGTGAAATAAGTTGACTATTTAAAATTGTTCAAGGGTGGTGCCAGAATAGCTTGGCGCCTCTAGGCGCCAAGCTATTCTGGCACCACCCTTGAACTAAAGCCATTGGTCTATATCCTTATCTGTAAGTACCTTAATGTAGCGTGCATATGGCAGTGTACACATTTGAAGCTTTTAGCCTCAGTGTGATATGGGGTAAATGTAAACCCAATAATGTCGTTAATGTTGTAATGTCTACGCCAGTAAGCAACGCAGTCTTTGGGCCGATGTCGGCCTCAATTGACTCGGCGCGCGGCTGTGCGTATACCTCCTGAGGCCGATGTCCTCCCGATGATTCCTTGTTCACTGGGCATGTAGTAAGCTGTGTGTGAATGTCCTTTTACAAAGTTTTGTCTTAATGATCATGTCATGTGCTTGATTTTATGGTCATTTTGCATGTCGAGATAAAGATCGCGTTGGTTTACATTGTCATTGTCAAGAATATATTCATGTCAGGTCAGGAAATAAATCGTTCAGTTCTGGGATTATTCGCACAGTGTGTAATTTTGACGAGTGAGAGATGATCAGTGATGCACAGTGAGTCAACTTAGTGGTGTGTGTTCTGTGCCTTATTTAGATGTTATTATATTCAAGTCGGAATGTGTCAGCCGACCAACTTCAAGATTTTGAAGACTTTTGTCAGGATACAATATACATATTGTTTGTCTGTTTTCCAACCCACCGGCAATAATGGGCCTTTTCTTTTTGATCAGTGGAGATGGGATTTTTAACGTGCGCACTTGATGATAAAATAGGTGTTGTGCACACGAAGACATACAGACATCGTAATCCGCTGCTAAGCAGGCAGTGCTGTCTCTGAGCTAGATCAAAGTGTGTGTGTGTGTGTGTGTGTGTGTGTGTGTGTGTGTGTGTGTGTGTATGCGTGCGTGTGTGTGTGTGTGTGTGTGTGTGTATGCGTGCGTGCGTGTGTGTGTGTGTGTGTGTGTGTGTGTGTGTGTGTGTGTGTGTGTGTGTGTGTGTGTGTGTGTGTGTGTGTGTGTGTGTGAGGCAGGTAAAGAGGCTTGTTTGTATTTTACACCTAACCATTTGGCTGTCGATAGCGATTTTCGTCTAGTTTATTTCTGCTGGGAAGATTTCGACAAAAAGCGCTACCAACAGCCAGAACCCTGCAGGAGTCACCTCGACCAAAATCGCTACCGATACCCACAGGGTCACCTGAAAACAATGAGCGCAGAACCGGATTGTTCTGCAAGCGAGACTGTCAACATTGACGTCTGACATACAATAGATGTTTCCATTGGCAAAAAAACACAAAAAACAACTGACCCGGAGAGCAAAGGGGCCGATGCCTGCTGAGTTGGTAAGCTGGTAATCGCACCATACAGTGACCTTTTGCTGACTGGGGTGTACATCACTCGAGCGTGCAAGTCACTCGCAAATATATTATATAAATATATCCTTGGTTGAAACTTTGAAACTGAAATACAAATGGATAGGATCTGTCGCGCGCGGATATGAAAGAGGTATTGGCCGTTTGACATCGCAGCGCACAACGTTTTTCCAAAATATCTCCACATTAAAAATACACTTTTCTGTACCATTTTACAAACAAATCTCATAAAGTGCCAACTGACCTAATATGAAATATTTTTACTGAACTATGAGTTGTCGATTTAGCTGTCTTCTTCTTGGCTTGACTTCGCGAACAAAGATTTTATAGGAGTTGCCCACGACGTCTGCAGGCTTGTTCGTGGCTGCGGAGGCCAATCCGAGACAGGCAGGTTCGACCGCAGTGGCTGCAGGGGAAGGTATGGCCAGGGTTCTGAGCTGCGGCAGCTCTGTTTTTTCTCCTGAGCCGCTTGTCCTTAAGGCTAGCTCTGTGAGAGTCCTCAAAGGAGGCAGCTGCCTTGTAAATGGTGGAGCGCCAGGTGTCACCGTCCGCAGCAAGCGAAGACCACTGGTGGTGATCGATTTGGCAGGCACTAAGTGACTTCTTGAGACAGTCTTTGTATCTCTTTTTTGGTGCCCCTCTGTCACGGTGTCCAATAGCCAGCTCGCCGAACAGGGTGATCTTTGGTAGGCGATGATCCTCCATCCTGGAGACATGCCCCGCCCAGCGGAGCTGTGTCCGCAGCAGCAAAGCCTCGATGCTCACAGTTTCAGCCTGTTCAAGGACCTCGACGTTGGTGACATAGTCACTCCAGTGAATGCCCAGGATGGTACGCAGGCAGCGCTGGTGGAAGCGTTCGAGGAGTCGTAGTTGGCTGCGGTAGAGGGCCCAGGACTCGGAACCATACAGCAGGGTGGTGAGGACCACAGCTCTGTACACGCTGATCTTGGTGCCTGTTTTCAGCTGTTGATTGTGCCACACCCGCTTGAAAAGTCGCCCGAAAGCGCTGTTCGCTTTTGCCAGCCTGCTGTCAAGCTCCTTGTCCAGCTTGGCGTCCGACGTGATAATGCAGCCAAGGTAAGTAAACTGGTGCACTGACTTTAGTTCAGACTCGCCAATGGTGATGTGAGGAGGGCGATACACTGTCTTGGGTGCCGGCTGATGGAGGACCTCTGTCTTTTTCAGACTGACCTCGAGTCCAAAGAGCTGGGCAGCATCTGTGAAGCAAGACGTGATGCGCTGCAGGGCTCTCTCTGTGTGTGCAACGAGGGCAGCATCATCAGCAAAAAGCAGCTCACGAATCAGTTGGTCTAGGGTTTTCGTGTGGGCCTGCAGTCGTCTGAGGTTGAACAGGCTGCCATCGAGACGATACCTGATGTACACTGCATCGTCATCATCGAGGTCTACTGTGGCCTGCTTCAACATTATGCTAAAAAAGATGGTGAAGAGGATCGGTGCCAGCACGCAGCCCTGCTTTACGCCGTTGAGAATAGGGAATGGTTCTGAGAGGTTATTGTTGAGTCTGACCTGGCCTTGCTGGTCCTCGTGTAGCTGAACAATCATGTTAAGGAACTTTGGGGGACAGCCAAGTCGCTCCAGGATCTGCCACATGCCTTGCCTGCTCACAGTGTCGAATGCTTTTGTTAGGTCGACAAATGTTACGTATAGCCCTTTGTTCTGCTCGCGGCACTTCTCCTGTAGCTGTCTCAGCACAAAGACCATATCGGTGGTGCTCCTGTTTGCTCTGAAGCCACACTGGCTCTCTGGGAGTTGGTCTTCAGCGATGGCAGGTACCAGCCGATTCAGGAGCAGCCTTGCAAGGATTTTCCCAGCAATGGACAGCCGTAACAATTCGGTGAAAACACAAGAAGAAGCCATTTTCACTGCCCTAAATAGAGCCCCGTAAGATTTCAGTATCCAGGTTTAGGCATGCAGACTTCATGTGTGCCTGCACTGTATCAGGCTTGAAAAAGCTGGCCAATTTACCTGAAAATGGATCTTTCTTATAAATATCTTATACATTTCTTAACATATCTGGGGCGCATTTAAGGATGTAAAATAAGTTATTTCATGAAATAAATTTTACGACTGTACAGCCAAACTGACACAGTGTTCAAGTTTCTTAAAAGTAAATCGTATCAGGTCAACTGTCACTGAATGATATTTGTTCTAAGCTTGGTATAGAAAAGTAGTTATTTGAGTAGATACTTGCGATAAACGGTGTGTGCTCCGATGTCAAACGACCTATATCTCTGTAGATTTTCATGGGCCCCCTGAGGCAATAGGGGCTACAAACATCTGTGCCTCTTTTGTGTGCAACCGGCCAGTCCACGAATTGTTTTGGGTGTCACTATTTTCACGAAAAATGTACAATTTTGTGTCCATGCAAGAACCAACAGTTCTGTACAAAAGTCGCGACTAACTACAGCCGGACACTGAGAAACACGTGTTTAACTCTTTTGAGACCTGCCGCATCCGGATTCGCGGCGTAAAGCCGCGAATCCGGATGTGGCACGTCTCGAAAGAGTTAAAGTATATCACGACTATCTACAACGCATATCGCATCGTACGGGGTTGCATGCGTTTTCACCCCTTCACTGCCGAGAAAAAAATGAATGCAGTTCAGCTGCAAGAGGCATAGATCCTCATGAGCCCCCGCGACTCGGGGATCTTTGCCTCTTGCCTGACATACTTTTGTATTTATATTCCTTGGACGGCCGGGTCTCTTCGGCGTTGTTCTACCAAATATTGCTGCAACACAATGTACATCCACGCGTCGTGAATGCTTAAAAAACCAGAATGCATTGTGTTCTTACGTGCGTGCTAGGTATGACTTTTGGAGCTTGCGGTCCTGAGGCGTAAGGTCCAAAATCACAGACCTGCTCACATGGTGTGCTTTTCTTGTGTCTGCCAGTGTACTGACACATAGGTGCCGCTGAACAGTTACTGTCTCTGTGACATTTCTTCTGCCGCTGTTGCCGGCCGTTGGTTTCTACATGCCAGTGTGATTTGATGACAAGGTCTGCTCTGCGAAGACAAAAGACAATAAGTCAATTTTGGGGAAAATCGACATTTTCGTTGTATTACAATGAAAATTACGCTTTTCGCAAAACGGACTTAATGTCTCGTGCTTTCACAGGGCTTAAATTCCGCTTTGCTTGGAACGCTGTACAACACAATGGCGAAACTAGTGATAGTTTTTGTGGCCGGTGTTTTGTGGACTGTGGTCCTTGGAGATCTTACGTGCACGCAGACCGGAGTGTGCTCTTGCAAGACGGACAAGGGAACGATAGACTTAACCTTAGTCGCAAGCTCGGGGGAAAAACCCAGGTGAGTCAGTGCATGGGTGAATGCGTGAGTTTTTAATCCGTTCGGTGCCGAGAAAAGCTGAACGCCAACCAACTGCAAGAGGTATAGATCCTCATGAGCCCCCGCAGTTGCGGGGGCTCATGAGGATCTATCCCTCTTGCTGACAGAACTTTAAATTCATGTTCCTGGGATAGCTAGGGTTTTCTGGTGTTGAATTAACACAGATTGCAGAAACACTGTCTGCGTCAGCAGGCGCTGACCCGGTGAAATGAGTGAGTACGTATGTACGTTTATATGGGTGGGTGACATGAACAGATTGACAAACACGCTAACTAAAGAACACCAATAACAGATTGACAAACACGTTAACTAAAGGACACCAACAACAGATTGACAACCTAGCTAAAGGACACAACAGATTTACAAACTAACTGAAGGACACCAACAACAGTTTGACTCACTAACTAAAGGACATCAACAACAGATTGACTAACAAACTAAAGGGCACCAATATCACATGGAAAACTAACTAAAGGATAACAACAAAAGATTAAAAAACTAACTAAAGGACACCAACAACAGATTGACAAACTAACTGAAGGACACCAACAACAGACTGACAAACAAACTAACTAAAGGACACCAAAAACAGATTGACAAACAAACTAACTAAAGGACACCAACAACAGATTGACAAACTTACAACTGTTTGCAAAACCCGAAACAATTCTGCCCTGTGACGGCAAAAGACGATAGGTCCCTAATTCTGCAAAGCGCGATGTTCATTGGCTTGCAATAAAAATCTGTCTTTTCACACAAACGGACTTTCTGTCTTTTTCCTTCATAGTACAGTATACTGCTGAAGCTGATCTCGGTCTAACATATAGTGCGCATTCGGTTTTTCAGGTTTCAAAATGTACCAGATGCCCAGGGGCGGTATAAATTTTCCTACAACCCGTGCACTGCCTTCACTCAAGGAGCGTGCGTCAATGCTGCCGTGCGTATGAATACATGATAATCAATTGCTTTAACTCATTCAATCCCACGCACGTATTTTCCAAATTTTGAAGGGGTCATCTAACGCCTATGCACCTGTTGCAGGAGAACGATCGACCAATTCAAGGGCAGTGCCAGATTAGCTTGGCGCCTGTCGGCGCCAAGATAATCTGGCACTGCCCTTGAATTATCATGGTCGATCCATCGTCTCCTGTAAGGAGTTGGGGTTAAATGGATTAGAGAGACGTTGTTTACACAAAATAAGCTTTCGTTACTTTGTTTTGAACCAAGCAGCCTTATTACCTATCCTCCATATTATAGTGTTGTCGCTGTGTTCTTTTTTTCCCGATGTTTGGAGTTAGAAAGAAACTAGAAAGAAAAACACAGAACGAAACATTATCGGTTGATATGTCCCCATAGCGCATGATACCTTCTCCTTCCGATTTTCCAATGAAGCCTGTATTTTCCGCCGTCCGCTATCAGGTGTGTCAGGTGGAGTTGAATGGCTCGTTCCAGTACACTACTGGCACCCAGGACTCGGCAGTCTTCAGAGCGGATCCTGCCTCTGGGGTGCCCCTGATCGTCTACAAGGCCACCGACAATACTGGCACTACCAGGTAGTGTACGCTCCATCCAGTTTGTATGGTCAGCTTAAATGAAAACCCTCGTATCTGGACGCAGATTGTGCCTTTGAAATCTTTGTTCATTCAACGAGCAAAAGGCAAACCCGTCCGGAGAACTTAATTGGATACAAATTTGTCTCGGCAAGAGACATAGATCCGCATGAGCATCCGCGACAGCGGGGGCTCATGAGGATCTATGTCTCTTGCTGTTAGATCGTGTCACTATTTCTTGGCGGTGCATTGATTAACAGAAAAGAAATCACGCAACAGACACACACATGTTACACCGACGTTATACTTTCAAACCTACACACACTACAAAGCGACATGGATCGACATAGTTCAAGACTGGTGCATAGTTCAAGACTGGTGCATAGTTCAAGACTGGTGCCAGAACAGTTGGCATCGTGGGGTAAAATAATTCCGACCTTTGACAGTTCAAGGGTGGTACCGGAATAACTTTTCCTCGCGCAGGCGTCCAGCTATTCTGGCACATCACTTGATATACCATGGTCGATCTGTCTCCTGAACTGTAACGATGACCGTTGCTGATCTCTTTTCGTGTAGACCATGATAGTTCAAGGATGGGTTGTGCTTAAACAGAATTGCACCTGTACGGGTAACACCTGCGTCACAAGGTAATGTAATCCATCCATCCAGTGTACTTATTTAGTCCTCGCACACGACAAAGCAACATTTTCTGAAGCGTTTTTTATTTCTCCTTCATGGGTTGTCTTGTGCTGGCTTAACATAAGTACATCTAACACATTTTGTCCGTACAAAGAATTGCAAAAAGATGACGTACAGTCATGTTTTTTTGTGTGTGACAGGACTACCCATGTGATTCTGATATGCGACCACTCGGGGAGACCGGACACTCTTAGTGCACTAGGGGAGACTGACCCAGGAACCGCCACCTATGTAAGTATTAATATCCGGAGCATAAGAGCCTCAGCTAAGAGAAGAACAGACCAGTTGACGCAAACAGTAGATTAACACATTCTACCCCAGGACCGAAATCCCCAAAATGTGACGTTGCCCGATGAAGGACTGCGTAACAATTCTAGAGACAGATCGAACATACTAGTTCAAGGGTGGTGCCAGAATAGCTTGGCGCCTATGGGCGCCAAGCTGTTCTGGCACCACCATTGAACTAGCATGATGACCTATGCCTTGCTGCGGTGGGTCGAGGCTGAATGAGTTAATATCCGGAACAAAATAAGAGGTACAACTGATCGAAGAACATACCAGCTGACGCAAACAGTAGCTTACAAGCCCGGATATACATGCGATATTGCTTGTTTGTCCGGGCGTTTCATCTACGGTTTGCATCAGTTGGTCTTTTCGTCTGCTGACTGATTTCGTCGACACACGTGCAAGTTTGACCCACCGTTTTGATTTCCGAACGTCTATTTCTGTAAAGCAGGTGTGGGCCACACATCCGATACTACGGTATCTATAGTGCGCGTGATACTAAAATCTGATTTTTTTTTTCTTTTGCTAGGCGGCATCGTGGCATTTATGTGTGTGGTGGCCGCACCATACAAATACCCTACAAAGAAAAAAACTCGCTTTTAAATGTTGGACAGCAACAGTAACACAAAAAGAGTGTCTGCAAAGCGTGTGAAATACTGAAATATGACACTTTTTTTTAAAAACCAGGCTGCATTACATTTTAAGCCGGATTAAAGGTAATTTTAAACGAGTTCGCTGGTGTGTGCTGGCCGCGCGCACCTTACAAATAACCTACAAAGAAAGAAACGCTCTTTTAAATGTTGGACAGCAACACGTCACACAGAGTGTCTGCAAAGCGTGTGAAAATGCAGTAAAGCAAGAAAAAGGAACAAGCAGTCAATTTGGCGAGGACATAAATACTGCCTTTGTTATTTCCATGGAGTGCTTCTCTTCTTCTTTCATATTTTACATTCAGATATATCTTGTGTAGACCTTTTTTGTATATACTCGTCCACATCCAGAGATCCATGTTCGGGCAGTTTCATTATCAGCATGAATTTTGCTTTATTCCCCCACCTTAATGCGCATTTCGCACAATATTCTTCGAACATGGATTATCAAGTGGAGACGCGCCCGGCACCGCCCTTGAGCTCTCATGGTTATCCAATCTTCTCGAGATAAACGTATGTTCTGCTGGGTGGGAAAAGGGTTGATATTTAAAGTACAGTAGAACTTCTCCCATGTAAGTTCAGTTGAAATAGGTTGATGGCACGCAAGATTCAGCGCTTTCCTGTTAAAAGAACAGAGCTATCACAGTACGCAAAAGGCCATCGGACCGAAGTTGGCCGCAGTGGGCCGCGCACTGTCGTGCGCGGGCACACTGCGGCCAACTTCGGTCCGATGGCCTTTGCGTACTGAGATCACTTGGACAAAAGAGAGTTACGATGCTATTATAACATGATGGCTCGAGCCATAAAATTCTGTCAACGGACGAGACACAGTGTGTTTTGTATCAGCACTTTGGCCCAGGAAGTACTTAAATAATCTCACTTTTGGGGGGTCGGCACCAGGCGCCGGATAAACTGACATTACTAAACACAGTGACTGGACTCTAGGTGTTGGTCGCTTCTTTCCTTATACAGTGTAGTACAGGTCAACCTCAGTAAAGTACGCCAGACTACGTCATTCGCGATCGAGATCGCCTTATTGTAGGGCTTAATTTACATCGACTTGTGAAAGACGACCACTTGGAAAGAAAGAGGTCCACGGGCTGTTGTCACCCTCAGCTGGACCGAGCACTGACGTCTGCCAGAAAACAATTTGCTCATCGGGCATCCTCGTACGTGTCGGAGAACTGTGCGCTCCGTACTAGATACCACGGTACACCTCAGCGCGTAATACTGATATCTGACCGATACTTGACATCGTGACATTTAACTCATTCAGCCCGACGGCCGTATTTCCCAAAGTTTGGAGGCGTCATCTAAAGACTATGCACCATTTGCAGGAGATGGATCGACCATGATAATTCAAGGGCAGTGCCAGATTAGCTTGGCGCCGACAGGCGCCAAGCTAATCTGGCACTGCCCTTGGATTATCATGGTCGACCCATTCTTGTGCTGTAGGGCGTCAGAGCTGAAAGGGTTAAAAGCAGGATACAGTCATTTCAGATATTTTTCGTTTGCGTGTTCTGGCCGTAAGGTCCAAAATCATCGACCACGTACTTATTTATCCTGCCCACTTGACTTGAGGAAAAATGTAACACCACCCATATGCAAGAGGCATACATCCTCATGAGCCCCCGCAGTCGCTCTACGAGGATCTATGCCTCTTGCTTAAACCATTTTTGTGGTATGCCTCTCGGGTGTTCCTTGCACGGCTAGGGATCTTTGACGTTGACGTAACGATGATTTTATAACCCATTCAGCCCTGACGCACTACAGCAGGAGATGGGTCGACCGTGATTGTTCAAGGGTAGTGCCAGATTAGCTTGGCGCCTGTTGGCCCCGAGCTAATCTGCCACTGCTCTTGAATTATCATGATCGATCCGTCTCCTGCAACAGGGTGCATAATCGTTTAGATGACGCCTCCGAAAATTGGGAAATACGTGCTCCGGGCTGATGAGTTAAAACACAATTTGCCACCAACGACAGTGAGGTTCCTTGGGCAGACGACCACGGAGCCCGGATTTGCCACCACCGACAGTGAGGTCCCTTGGGCAGACGATCACGGAGCCCGGATTTGCAAACCACTTCACAGCTGCTCCGTAACTGACTCCCAATGCATATACTGTAATTTAACTAAAAAGAGATTTTTAAAAAGACAGAATGAATCTGTGCTTAACGGACACGTAAGCTTCAGTAGCCAAACATGAAGAAATGTATACCTTTCAGTTAAAGCGATTCTTCCCAGGTTTAATCATTTCAACACAGTCGGAAAACTGTCAGCAACAGATACTGCTGACAGTATTATGTATGGGTCCTTTGTATACTAACTTAGAACTTTATGATGTAAATACAGTGCCAAATGTCGAAATTTATCGTTTGATGGGTGTGTTGTTTTTGTACCCCCAGGGTGCAAATTATCGTCTGCATCGGCCTCGTTTTGAATTTGTGCATATCATAACTAGCCTACGTCACAAGGCAGAACCCGATCAATCGATACTGCAGACGACGGAGGCGGTCATAGTTGTACGCGTCAGTTTAGACATGTACTGATGTTCTCCGGCATCCCTTTAACATAATTTTCCACGAGAATGTAAAATAAATTTTCCTTTTATTCGCTATGCTGTCAAAATCAATGCGGGTTCCGCTTGACCTGCTGCCCGGAGTAGCGGGCAAATCGTGCTGTGGGCGTGGCTTCAATTTCTTCGACTCGGTCTCCGCGCCAAGCCGGCGACTGAGCCAGCGTCACGAAACAGAACAGTGGTATTTCACCCACTTATACCCATTTCTGCATTGCAGTTTCACATCACACACATCGAAGTCTACGTAACTGAAAGCATCTCTGGAACGACAAATGCACCATCGCAGCAGAAACACTACATCTGTGAAGCGTATGAATGAGAGCCCGCACAGACAAAAACGTGTCACGACCATCGATGTCGGCAGCCAGTGCCGCAATTTTGACACACAGGCCGTAGTTGCCTGATCCTTGCAGCATAAAATCTGATGAACTAGCTCGTAACTTCATGATAAAACAGGTTTAAAATCTTGCAAAATCAGTAAGAGATAAATTCTACTGAAGATCATGAATTCTCAGTCTCTAGCGCTCGTGAAACTACAGGAAGATCGACAAAGATCGTAACCGGATTACTTACTGTTTCACATAGCAAGAAAGCGACAAATTCCGGATGGGCGGTCAAGCCAAACTCTATATTCCCTTGTCCGATGTCAGTTCTACTTAGGGGTATCTTGTCTCTCTTTCTCTTTCTTCTCTTCAATTACGAGTCTGTCATTGTCGGCCGGCGGAGTCGACTAATACTTTAATTTTTTTCTTCGCTGGTTCATCCGACATCTTGTCTCTGATTGGTTATAATTATGCAGATGACCTAAGGTCGTATAGAATAGTTATGACGTCAGCTTCCTGATCGTCTATCGGAAGCAATCTTTTGACCGGGTCCAGCCGCACGATTCCGGTGGCCTCTTTCGCTTTGAACGGACGAAAGAAAGCATTTGGTGGGACAATAGGGTGGTCACTGTCTAAGTGGGTATGTATACTGAAGCCCAGTAAAAGCTTTTTGCGAACTGAAGCATTAAAAAAGGTCGGTCGTACCCCTTTAAGTCATTCAGCCCGGCGCATGTATTTCCCAAATCATCTAACGACTATGCACCTGTTGCAGGAATGAATGAATGAATGAATGATACTTTATTTCTCAAGGATGGAAACAATAGGCGCACTGGCCTCTTTTCATGTTTGTCCTTGCTAAACTACAACATTAAAACAATATGTTAACACCACAAAACAAGCGGCTACACTCAGGTCACTTGTGTTACATTCCGATACAAGTTCCAAAGGTTAGTGCCAGATTAGCTTGGCGCCTTTTGGCGCCAAGCTAATCTGGCACTACCCTCGAATTATCATGGTCGACCCATCTCCAGCTTTAGTGCGTCAGGGCTGAATGCGTTAAGTGTAATATTTACTATTCCATAAGCACGAATCCGATACGAATACGATCCGAACCCGACACGGCAATGCAATTTTCCTTCAAAAATTGCGTGATTTTCGTTCGAAGTCGGACGCGAATTCGTTTCCGCATCGGGCATATAGAAACATACAAACATGACAAGGACATGCACGAACGTTTCTGTTTTGGACCCGGTTCGGATCGAAATCGAAAAGGATTCGTGTTTATGGAAACGTAGCTTTTACAGTTAAGCAACGGTTTAAAAAGCACGAATACGATCCGAATCCGATGCGGTGATGCAATTTTCCTTCAAAAATTGCGTCATTTTCTTTCGAAGCCGGATGCAAATTCGTTTCCTTCATCGGGCATACGGAAACACACTAACATAAAAAGGACTTGACCGAACCAAGCTAATCTGGCACTACCCTGAATTATGGTCGATCCATCTCCTGCAACAGGTGCATAGTCGTTATATGACGCCTCCAAAATTTGTGAAATACGTGCATCTGGCTGAATGAGTTAATACCGTCCCTTGCTCACGTCACTGATTTTGCGTCATTCTCTGTGGTGACAGTTAATGACCCTGTCCAGTATACACTGCTGCCCCAGCGTAGAGCCCAAGACGTGGGACACCATCAGCGGGAACAGCATGTCCACAGGAACCATGCTCTGTATCATGTAAGTTTAAGTTGCGGCACAGGGGGAGGGAGTCGAAGTTGTGGCGTGAGTTTCGTGACCTGACTCGCTCCGAGAGTCAACCGCAGGACATTTCGTGTTCTATTGACGCTCCAAGTAAGGGGTGCGAAACTCATTGGCAGAACTTCCATTCCCTGTCGCTGCGGTTACGTTAAATAAATAAAGTAATAAATTAATAAATGAATTAATTGTTTAACTAAAACAAAGCAAAAAAGAGAGGAAGAAAGAAAGAAAGAAAGACACTTCTGAAGAACGTAATAACATGCATGTGTTTTTCCAAAGATCTTTTCTTTCTTTGTCGATTATTTCATTACATTTACACACTTTAACTGTGTAGCCACCTGTTTGGTCTGCATCTTGTGAGTTACATATCCCATTGAAGTTTGACTAGAACTCCTGAGGGATAGTTCTGTGATAAGAAAGCGTTGCAAAGGCATCTTCACGCTTGTGCCGGCCTCAGTTTTGCAGGTTTTAGTGTGCTTAAATCCTGCGCCAGCCACTAAGCAAGGTGCTCCGCTGTTGCGGAGCACCTCGCTTAGTGGCTGGCGCAGGATTTAAGCACACTAATTCATGCAACTGACACCTGGACAGTGGTGCTGGACCTGACGGCTGGCAGATTAAAGACAGAGTCGTTACGAGGACGAGGAGTCGTTACGAGTTGCACGAGCGAGCGTAGTCCTGCACCAGCCACTAAGCAAGATGCGCCGCTATAGCTTAGTGGACGGTGCAGGACTAAGCTCGCTTATGCAACTGGCCCGAGGAGCGCAGTGTCCGGGCAGCGAAACTAATTATTGGAAGTACTCCTAAAGGCGCAACTTAATGGAGAAATGGCAGGTCAGACTGAGCTGCTTGTAGTCGGTACGCTCACAGACTGGGCGCCACCGCAGCCTGTTCAACACCGGTGTCATTCCAGTAAGAATAGGTCCTCGGCCCACGGCGGCCACAGTGGGCCCGCACACGGCCGTGCGCGGGCCCACTACGGCCGTTAAGGGCCTGAAATCGTTTTGCTACTGGCGATGCGTCCACTGCGCTTTGTCATATAGCCGCACCGTTCCAGATTTTCTGGAAGCGGAAGAACTGGGTAGATGGTAGAATGAGACATCCCCCAGATTTGAGACTAATTTTGACTTGAGAGCTTAAGTGTATGAGCCCTTCGCTGCGCGGCAGGGACACAAGAACACGGCCAGTAATCAAGTCTCGATAGGATGTACAAGGTGGTTAAACCGTATCTTTATTAACTCATTCTGGCCAGCCGCATCCGGATGCGTCTGTCCGCGAATGAGTTACGCGTTGTTGTTGTTGCAGTTTGAGCGTGGTGTTGGTTGTGTACGTGGCGGTGGGTGTCGGAATCCAGAAAGGCGTGAGAAAGGCCGAAGGTACTGATGTCATCCCGAATTACAGTTTTTGGTCCGCTATCCCCGGGCTTATCAAGGTAATGGTTACACGCGTTTCATTGTTGTTACAACTTTCGTTAACCCCTTCATTGCCACTGGAGGAAAAATTATGCATTTCAAATCAAGGGCAAATTCGACATCAGTCCAAGGAATACGGATGTGACTAGGGTCAGGAAGAGGGAACGAACCTCATGAGCCCTCTCATCTGCAGGGGCCCATGAAGTGCTTTGCCTCTTGCTGTTGAATGGTGTTAACATTTCTGCGGCAGTGAAGGGATTAATAATGGACCAGTGGTTGTCAAATACAGACTTCTGTGTTGACTAGTCACCGTTTCCTGTAACGTAACACGATTTGAATACACCATGATGGTTCAAGAGTGATGCAGCTTGGCGCCTAGAGGCGCCAAGCTATTCTGGCACCACCCTAGAACCATCATGATCGAAGTATCTCCTGAACATTAACTCATTCGCGACCAGCCGCATCCGAATAGGCAGCATAAGCCGCGCATCCAGATGCGGCTGGCCGCGAATGAGTGAAAGCGGTGTGCAAAGGAGTCTCTCTGTGTGAGGGTCCGGCGTTGTGCAAAGGGCTTCTCTCTAGCAAGATTTGAGTCTCTGTGTGAGGGTCCGGCGTTGAAGCCGTGCGCTGCCGTGACACGACGAACATAACTGAAAGAAGCATAGATCTTCATGACCCTCGACAAACTAGGGGCCTCGTAAAGAACTATGACTTTTGATGGCTTCACTGACGAATGTGGCTGTCAAGCGGGCAAAATGTGATGTTTCACAAAGGAAAATAATTTTAGTGCCTGCCAGGGTGGGTGGGGATGAAAGGTAAATGCTCATAGGAATTTAAAATTCCTCTTGGTGGCGCCTTTTTAAATCCATGTTATTTACTCGAAAGAGGCTTTCCGGTCATCATTAGGCTATTAATAATTAATATGCCTCGTGTGGATGGAACGGGCTTGCTAGGGACAGAACAATTAAAAAAAAAATTATTTAACTTTTCAATTGTGCTTCCACAGGATGGATTCATTTTTACCGCTGGATGTTGCAGAGGAAGATCGTCGTACGAACAAGTGTGACGTTTGCATGGACTTTGCTGTAACTTTGCTAGCGTAGTTTGGATCTTTTCAAATAAATCTTACGCTCGATCACGTGAATAGTTTGACTCTTTTAGCATGAGAGGGTGAATCGACTGTGCTGTGTTACCCGTTCACTGCCAAGACATTTCAAAATGCGACATATATAAATCCCGTAAGTCATCGCGTCCAACCCCTTTACTGCTGAAACATCGAAGACCATTCAAATGCAGGTGGCATAGATCTTCATGAGCCTCCGTAGTTGCGTGGGCTCATGAGGATCTATGCCTCTTACTGGTACCACCTTTAATTTATAAGGTGACAAAGATCATCATTAGTCCCCATGTGTAACCGTTTCACTGCTGAAATCAATACAGACCAAAAAGGTGACTGCCAAGCGTGTAATATGCAAAGAAGTACCCAACGGTTGGGTACTTCTTTTCTTTCACTGCTGAAACATCGAAGACCACTCAAATGCAAGAGACATAGATCTTCATGAGCCCCCGTAGTTGCGGCTGCTCATGCAGATCTATGGCTCTTGTTTAACCCACCTTTATGACGTAAGTAGTTTTAGACAGAGGGAGTTGTGGTGCAGTCAAAGTACGACAGTTTCAAAGAGACAATTCAGTGCCTCTGTCAAAAGTAGTTGTACTTTTTATCCGGAGCGTGCATCTTCCTTTTTTAATTATCAATTTCACTGCCGATTTTGGAAGCAAAAATGTGTCTCTGAAAGCATAAAATACATCCTATCTTTCTTGCTGCCCTTCTTATTTAGTGTCATGGTTTCAACACTAACGAACCCTTTTCCTGACATTGGTCGGAAAGTGAACTGACCACACCACACAACACCACACAACACCTTTATGACCTAAGTAGTTTTAGACAGAGGGAGTTGTAGTGCAGTCAAAGTACGACAGTTTCAAAGAGAAGTGGTTCACTGTCGGTACGACTGAAATCTTTGTCCCGTCACCAGAGAGGTTAGCATAACCCCTTCTCAGCGGAAATAAAGAGAACACTATACACATTCAAGAGCATAGATACTTATGAGCCCACGAAGTTGTATTATAATAGGCAGTCAAAGTACGACAGTTTCAAAGAGACAATTCAATAAAAAGTTCAAACTACTTTACAAGCAAACAAAGGAGTATTCAATTAAACAAGTCAGCAAACGAACAAACAAGCAATGATCTATTTTTGTTGTGATTTCTGTGTGAGCCACAGTAGTCACGTGAACCATGATATTGATAAGGGGAAATACTTATTTGTTGCAGAATGATAAATGAGCCCTGTATTACAATGACTCTCCAGCTTTTAATACAAATAAATGTCGTGTAGCTTTCACAAACCAGAAATAGATTGTTTGTTTATTTCTATAAAAGGGATTGCCGCAAAGATGACGCTGTTATGCCATGGCGTGTTTCCTGATTTGTTGATTATTTTCTTGCTTTTCACGATCGGAAGTTTTGAATTGTGTGCTCACGTATATCATTCTAAAACGTGCTTTTCTTTAGACGCTTAACCATTTAGTGCCGAGAAAATTTAAACGCCACTCATCTGCAAGAGATCCTTGCCCTAGGGGACTTGGGTGGGGTTAACTACTTTTTAGTTCCCAGGGTTGCCCTGGTCAGCCCCACAGGGTGGGTTTTCCCCTCTATTTTGGGACATGTATTTCTGTCTACCTTTGGTCCATACACCTGTATTTTCCTTTTTTTAAACTCCCCATACTGTCTGCTCTGCATGTAGCTCTTGATATTGGATGTGTGTTGCTGAATGGTCTTAGCTTTGTTTAGTGTATTAGACCAGCTGGCGACACACGTTCAATATTCTGTTCAGGTTTTTTTTTCACAAGCAGTGCAGGCACGTCCTGCGAAAGTCTTGTTGCTGTCGGGACGTTAAGCAATGTACAACCATCATCTGCAAGACTTATAGATCCTCGTGAGCCCCCGCAGTTGCTGGGGCTCATGAGGATCTATGCCTCTTTCTGACACCACTTTAAATCCATGTTCCTGGGACAGCTAGAGTTTTATGTGTTGAAATAACGAAAATTTCACAAACACAATCTGCGTTAACTGGCGCTGAGCGGGTTAACTCATTCTACCCCATCACCGAAATCCCAGAATTTTGCCCTTGTCCTCTGAAGACTGCATTGCACTGCATGACACAGATTGACCATGATAGTTCAAGGGTGATGCCAGAATAGCTTGGCGCCTATGGGCGCCAAGCTATTCTGGCATCACCCTTGAACTATCATGGTCGATCGTTATCTTCCTGTGGTGTGTCTGGGATAGAATGAGTTAATGCGTCGGTTCTCGGTAGCATGTTTTGTCGATATGATTCCTGCAGGAAGTTTTTTTTCTTCATATTGCAGTTTGACATCGGAGCGCATAATGTTTTTACCAAATGTCTCCGCAAAGGAAGACTTTTCTGTACCACTTTACAAACAAATATCATTTAGTGCCAATTGACCTAACATTGATTATTTTTACTTAACTCCTATCATTTGTTAATTTTGCTGTGCAGTCGTAGAAAAATTGGTAAAAAGACAAAACACGACATTTTCATTGCCCTAACAGAGCCCCGGCGGGAACAGCCAGATTTCAATATAGATGTCAAGCATGCAGACCTAATTTACGCCTGCGCTATTTCAGATTTGAAAACTTGTTCAACTTACGCATTCACGTGAAAATGGATCTTTCTTATACTGGTCTGAATATATCGGGGACACATTTAGGGATGCAAAATCAGTAATTTCATGAAAAAAAACAAACGATTTTTTTTTTTACGATTGTACAGTATATGACACATGGTTCGAGTTTCTTAGAAGTAAATCGATTCAGGTCAACGGACACTGAATAATACTTCTTGTAAGATTGGTATAGAAATGTGATTCTATGCGAAGATTTTTGCGAAAAACATTTGTGCGCTCCGATGTCGAACGACATATACCGACCGCCAAACCGTCAATATTCTTTACCTTACACAATCGGAATTAAATCTAGTCACGTTTCATGGGGTCTAAATGTCAGCACGATGTTCGTATTACGCTCCTAAATCAATCCGTTTCCTCGGATTTACTGGCGATCCTTGTCAAAGTGTCAAAACTATCAACAGTATCAAATCTTGCACAAGTGTCATATCCAAAAACGGTTATTATTAATTCTGTGCGTTTCATTAAAGCCGGGTAAATTAAAAAGGACAAAAACAAAATCAGCTTGTTATTGCAGACGTATGCCCATCCCGTAATGCTACCGAGTAAAACAACTTTTCTTCTCTTAACCCCTTTGCTGCCAGTGATCACGGATTTCTCCTCAGAAACCTCTGCATACTGATCGACATTTGTGTAAGAGAATACAAACTGAATGGGTCCAGATACAGGCGTAAAGAACGTAGGACCGACAAGAGACATACAAAGTGAATGGGTTCAGATACAGGCGTAAAGACCGTAGGACCGACAAGAGACATACAAAGTGAATGGGTTCAGATACAGGCGTAAAGAACGTAGGACCGACAAGAGACATACAAAGTGAATGGGTCCAGATACAGGCGTAAAGAACGTAGGACCGACAAGAGACATACAAAGTGAATGGGTCCAGATACAGGCGTAAAGAACGTAGGACCGACAAGAGACATACAAAGTGAATGGGTCCAGATACAGGCGTAAAGAACGTATGACCGACAAGAGACATACAAAGTGAATGGGTCCAGATACAGGCGTAAAGACCGTAGGACCGACAAGAGACATACAAAGTGAATGGGTCCAGATACAGGCGTAAAGACCGTAGGACCGACAAGAGACAAACAAAGTGAATGGGTCCAGATACAGGCGTAAAGACCGTAGGACCGACAAGAGACATACAAAGTGAATGGGTCCAGATACAGGCGTAAAGAACGTAGGACCGACAAGAGACATACATTCTCATGAGCCCCCGCGACTGCGGGGGCTCATGAGAATTTATGTCTCTTGCAGCTGGCTAGGGTTCGCCTTGTTTCGGCAGTTGAGAGATCAACCCCCATTGTCCATTAATTATGTTTGTGTCTTATAAAACCATTTCAGTTATAAATCGACCGCTTTGCCTCATAATCGTGCATATGAAAAGCCGTGGAAGAGGGATATGTTATATAGATTATATTTAGCCTCCGCAGGGAATGATGACGACCTAGGTCTCTTGTAGTCGTTTGTCGTGGTGAAGCAGTTGAACTAGAGAACGAAAGTTTTTTTTTTTCCTTCTTCATATTGCAGTATCATTTCGATGAATCTGCGTCTGAAAATAAAAAAAAGGAAACCATCTTGTGAGTGGGATTAGGGAAAACCAGAGAGAAAGAGACAGAGGGAGGAACTGAGAGAGAAAGAGAGAGGGAGGGAGGGAGGGAGGGAGGGAGGGAGGGGGAGTGGAAAAGTAACAGGAAAATACATTTGTCAGTTATTTTAACACTCGACCGAACCTGCGAAGTGTAAGACGGCAAGCCCATTTTTCTGAAAAGCGAGGTTTTCAATGTCATTTGCTTTTCCAAGGTACAGACTCTATGAAATAGTAAAAAAAAAAATTCGCCGAAAGAGGACTAAAACTGACACCAGTAAGACGCACAGGTGCAAATACCCCCCTCCCCCCCCCCCAACCTTCTCCCCCCCCCCCAACCCTCTTCCCCCACCCCCTCACACACACACCTCACATTTGCGGGAGTCTAAACCTTTTTGTGTCGGTAGCGCTTGTTGCGTCCAGCTGGCCAAAAGCAGCTACCGACACGCAAAGGGTTAATATGATCAATGTCACTAGCAGTATTAACGGTATTATTATTATTATCATTTGGTTGATTTATCCTTTTTCGCGGGGGTGAACATTCTAAAGTTTATTCACCTAAGGGCTCTGCGTCTTGTTTTGGCGGTCTACACAAAGGCGTAATGTCAGAAAAAGATAATTGGGGGGGGGGGGGTGGGGGGGGGGGGTGGATCACGTAAATCTGAACCTTTTCGCACAAACAAACGAGAGACAATTTAAAAGAATACACACACTGTCGACAAAACAGCCAAATCTTTGTCTGGCCGCAGCCATCAGTGAAATATTTGAAATCCTCGTAAAAAGAAAGCCTGATAACCGTTCAGCGTAAAAAAAACAACAACAACAACCAAACAAACAGCCCCCAAAATATGAAAAAAGCATGCAGGCGCCATAGATCATGACGATCTGCGCAGCTGCTGTGTCTGAGCGGCGAGGGGTTAAAGTTGCTTCTGCAGACTTCGGGTGAATCTCTAGATAAAACCGGCAGTGGAAGAACATGGATACAAATTGATCTCAGCAAGTGACATACATCCTCGTAAGCCCTCTTCCCCCCCCCCCCCCCCCCCCCCCGCGACAGCGGGCCGGGGCTCATGAGGATCTATGTCTCTTGCAGTTGGATTGTGTTCATTTTTTTATCGACAGCGTAGGTGTTAAATTTTATCCCTTTAAAAAGATCATAATGCTGAAGACACGTTTTAAAGAAACTAAATATTTGAGTGTGCAGGGAGTAGGTGTGCTTTGTGCGTTTGATAGATACAGACGGACGAGAATGGCTCTTTCTGTCGCCAATTTTCTGTATGCGTCAAGTCACGATGTTCGGCAATCAGAAGCTGGAAACTTTTTGCGTGTTTCGACGAAAAAAGTGGATTAACCCTTCAATGCCGAGAAAAAACACAAACTTCAAGCGGCATAGATCCTCATGACTGCGGGGGCTCATGATCTGTGCCTCTTGCTGAGACCAATTTGTATCCACGTTTCTTGGACGGGTGTGGCATTTGGGTCGTTGAATAAACAAAGATTTCAGAAAGAAGAATGTACGTACAGTGAGAGGGAAAGGGTTAAATCCTTGAAGAAACATGTGATATTTCTGACTTTTTATCCACTGTCTGCGTCCAAAGACACACATTTGTGTTTGTTTTCTTGTGTTTGTTGTCTACCGTATTAAAAATGGGGTAGAGTTTGAAATGGGGCTGGTCGGAGCGCATTCCGGAGCATGCTCATGACGTTACAGGCATACGGGCTGGGCAGAAATTCTGGCAAAGAAGTAACAAAATAAAAATGACGTCCGCAAATCTTGTTAGGGAACTTTTTTTAATGGCGCCAAAGCGCCGTGCGTGCGTGCGTGCGTGGGAGAGAGAGAGAGAGAGAGAGAGAGAGAGAGAGAGAGAGAGAGAGAGAGAGAGAGAGAGAGAGAGAGAGAGAGAGAGAGAGAGAGAGAGAGAGAGAGAGAGAGAGAGAGAGAGAGAGACTAAAGTTCGTTTAATTAAGAACATGAAGCATGTTCTTAACTCATTCTACCCCAGACACACCACAGCAAGATAAGGATTGAGCATGATAGTTCAAGGGTGATGCCAGAATAGCTTGGCGCCTATGGGCGCCAAGCTATTCTGGCATCACCCTTGAACTATCATGCTCGATCTGTGTCCTGCACTAGAGTGCTGTCTTCAGAGGACAGCGGCAACATTTGGGGATTTCGGTGATGGGGTAGAATGAGTTAACTAAACGAACTTTAGTTCGCTAACTCTGACGAACTAGAGTTCACGATCTCGGACGAACCAGGTTGGTTCTTAATTGGACGATCTAAAGATACGGCGAACCTAGTTCGAAGTAGTTCACGAACCTCGACAAACCATAGTTCGCTGTCGGGAAAAGGTTCGCTCAACGTGTTGAGCAAACAAAGGCGAACCTTTTCTCTGATTGGTCAAAACTTTTACCCTCTTCTGCGTTGGAGATAAGAAGATAGTCACCGATACAAACAAATATGGCGGACGGCGATATTTCACTCGTGCGAAGAACAAGACCTATTTTTATTGATTTGTTGTAGGCGCAACGCTGTTTGTGGGGTCGCTACTGCAAGGAGTACAAAAACAAACATCGTTCAAATCGCGAAGCGGCATAGCGGCAGCCATTTTGAACACCTTCGCATACAGTAAGTACGCCGAATCAAGCACTTCAGTTAAGAAAGAGAACCATGGCAAACCTGGTTTGCTGAAGTTCGCCTAGGTTCGTTCAACCTCAATTAAGAAACAAACCAAAAGATCGCCGATCTTCTCCGATCTAGGTTTGCCGATCAAAAGTTCGTCCAATTAAGAACAGCTTTAAACCGTTGAGACCGTTTTTTTATGTTTTGATTTATGATGCTCCTTGGCGAGAAATGGCCGTTTTACAAAAAAAAAAAACCGGTTGATCCACACTGGAGTCCGTAATTTTTCTGATTTTTACTAGATATTTTGCATATATCGCTAGATAAAAGGGAGATATTGATTGAGTTCGTTAACCAACACTGTACATCTAGAACGTTTTGAGTGATAATTAAATATTTTTAACAAAATATATTTTCACGTTTTGGGGATTACTTTCACGAAGTATATGGGTTAATCGTAAAACAATTGAATCTTTTTTTCTTTTTTTTTTTTACGAAAAAAACAATCTTCTCATTAATAATCGCATGCTTTTTTATATACGGTATTTACATAAGCCTACAGTTTGTCTCGGCTGTCGTGTACGATTAAGTCAATTGTGACCTGTATACCCTAGGTGTGAAAATCAGTCATTTTCTGCACCACGTTTTTGGAGTCATTTGTAAAACAGCTAACATAACTTTAATTTTTCTTTTACGAAAAAAAGCTATCTTCTCATTAACAACGGCATGACTTTTCATGAACAGTGTTTGTATAAGCCTGCTATTTGTCCCGGCCCTTGTGATTAGGTCAAATTGTGACCTGTAAGCTCAAGGCGTAAAAATCAGTAAGAAAATTGCAAAGTTGATCCTCTGATACGTCAAATGTTAGTACTGCCATGAGTGACGTATACCAATTAACATCGAGTCGTCACTGTGAACACGGCTTCGTGGGACTAATAATGCCTTGACGTGAAGCTTGCAGTGACGTCATTTTGCTGCTCGTGCTATTATTCTTCTTCAGAAAAGCTATGCTACGCCAGACCACAGAGCTTACGAATGGCGGGGAATCGCAGTGTGTCCGTCTTTATTTCTGTGTGCCAGTGTGTGTGGATCAGAGGGTGGGTTAGAGTAGAAGGAGATGGATTCCTGTCGCTACACGAGCCCACAGAGCGTACTAATGGAAAAGGGGGGGGGGGGGGAAGCGCCGTGTGTCTGTCTTTATTTGTGCGCGCCGACGTTGTTGGCTTAGAGAAAGGGGAAATGGATCAACTTTATCAGCCTAAAAATATGAACAACTCTGAATGTTCCTAAAAGATAAACGCATCTGTGCTCCAAACAATACGGTAGACTTTGGGATGAAATCCTCATCTTGTTTTTGTCCTAGTTTTGTTTCCGTCTCTGACGCGTCCATGCGGTGTTTCGGGATGTTGCGTCCATCAGGCCCCGATCTGAGCGTGGGCTCGAAACAATATCGGTGAAACTCTTAAAATTGATATACCTCTCACAATTTTGGTTATTCTGGTCAGCAAGAAAACTTGTCCTCTCACTTCTATTTGTATGGTTGTTGCTTACAAGCTTTACTGTCTTCGATTATATTTGCAGCTAAGTGCATGCGCGGTGCTAAACTGCATTATTTTCATTGACAACATAAAATTGATATAGATTATATAAATCGTGTATGCTAGCACTGAATAGTTTAACACAGTCTGCTCTGGGACCGAAATCCTCAAATTGTGAAGTTGCCCTTTGAAGAATGGATTACACTGGTGGAAACAGATCGAGCGTGACAGTTCAAGGGTTGTGCCAGAATATCTTGGTGCCTAATGGCGGATTTGGATGAGTTAACGTCTTTGAGATGACCCATGATGACGAAAATGTTCAGTGCTGTATTTTTTTCCGACTTTTACGCCAACATTCGCTATGACTTACACACACATCCGGGCCTTATGGCAACACAAATACGTAAAGTACCGCATGGACGTGGAACACGATATAAAGTTGTTGACGTCACAGATGTGGGATGTCTTAAGAAGGATTAAAATAAGATACACCAAAGCAAGCAAAATGCTTGTGTAGACGATTCAACCCAACCATCAAACCGTCAAGACATGCAACAGACCATACCGTGTGGGTAAAAATATTGACGAGCAAAAGAAATGCGACATTTTGGAATCGCCGGAAACACTACAGTGTTTCCTATGATACATTAACCCGTGGGGAGGGAGGGATGATTTACGAGCCTCAAATTACTTTTGACACTCAGTTCTACCTCGGCAGAGCCCCGGAACCAATTCTTGTGTGTCAAAAGCACGTCGAGGCTGGTAAATAAGCACCACTTATTGTTTAACTTACTCGGCTACCCGAATAAAAACCCACGGAACAGCAAGAACAGCAAAACAACCAAAGAACAACAGCAGCAGCCGCATTAGCAACAACAACCGATAAAACCAACGCAATTGCGGTAGAAAAAGGTTTAAGGTTTAACTCACTCAGCCCCGACACACCACAGCAAGAAATGGGTCGAGCATGATAGTTCAAGGGTGGGGCCAGATTAGCTTGGCGCTAATAGGCGCCAAGCTATTCTGGCACCACCCTTGAACTATCATGCCCGATGTGTCTCGAGATTTGTAATGGAGTCCTTCAGAGGGAAACTTCAAAATCGGGACATTTCCGTCCATTGGCAGAATGTGTTAAGATGTTCATGTAGCTATAATGCGAAGGAAAACATTTCAGAAAAAATAAATGCGCAAAGGATTAGGCCTTTTCGATAATTATGTATATAACATTATGCAATTAAGTTGACGTGTCAAACGGGTTAAGAGGTGATTGCTGTGCTTTAGAGGGTGAAGACAAGGAACCTAGCATGCCAGTGGTAGATGAACTGCGGTTTTTATTGGTTCTTGTAACACATCCACTTAAATTCTTGAGCTGACTGGGTTACATGCGCCCCTGCTGAACTCGCTTCCTTTGCAGCGTCTCTAGATGACTTTTGATCCTCGTAGACCGTCTTGCTTCGATGCGGACTCGAAGATTTTCATGCGGCATCTTGATCGGCAGTGTAATTGTCAGAAACACAACGGAAACTGCAGCTCAATTGTATCTGGTTTATTGGTAGGATTGTAGTCCATTGTAGTCCATCGTGCCACGCTTCGCGTGTTACAGTACCACTCTCGCCAGGCGAGATCGGCTTCGAATGACTGAAACTGGTTAGTTCGGGGTTTAACGTCAACGGCACCAAAGTGATGATGGACGGCCCTGACGAGCGGGTTGTGGGGGACAGGAAAATCTATTGCCGATGGAGTACGACCTGAGCACTGATCAACTCAGGCGCACTCCAACTGTGCCACTTTGATTTACCAGGACCTTTCAGCGAACATGCTATTGAACAAGCCCGTCTTTCCTCCCTGGGTTGCGAGTCCAGCTACCAGGGCCGGGACGGGGATTCGGACCCAAGACCCGGCAATTACTTTCGCTCTCCTGCTCCGTCGCTTAACCGCCTGAACTATTTCGGACTAATGACTGAAACTGCGGGACGGCTGTTACTATGTATGCAATACAAACCAGGCCCTCGCGACCTGATTGGTTGGCTGTTCGAATCCTCGCGTTTGCTAGATGTGAACTGACCGCTGTCCGACTACTGCGTGATCGCGGCACCAGTTTCGCCGCTTGTGTCTGATTGGCTGGCAGTTCAAATCTCTCGTGTGATGTGCTCTGTCTTAGCACATTGTAACGTCGACATCTGAGTATTGCAGATGGACGTTCACAAGGCCCACGCTGTAGTAAGCGAGGATACCTAATGTTGCATCATAATACCCTCATTCCACATGACTCTGTGCCAACCTATGTGTAGTGCGGTTCGACTTGGTGGAGCCAACACACATGAACAGCTGCACGCTGCAGCAAGAATACGCAATGTAAACTCCCTATCAGATGGGCCGCCCACGCTGTACTAGGCAAGAATACCTAATGTTGCATCATGTTAATCTCATTCCACTCGACTCTGTGGACCTAATACCCAACCTATGTGTATCGTGGTTCGAACTGACGGGGGCCATTACACAAGAACAGCTGCCCGCTGCGGCACTGATGGTCACGGACTACAGTGCCGTCTCTTAGCCTTAGTCAGTCCCAGTCATCCCCTAATTTTTCAAGTCCCTAAAAAATACTACCGCCCACAAGCTGCACATTTGTCATGCACAAAATTAAAAAAAAAAACCGGCACATCACCCCTCATTTCTTGGCTATGAAACTGGTTCCTTACCAACCCCACACCCAAGCACAGCTGAAATCAGCGTACCCCTCAAATCACTACGTCAATGGCAACTCAACATAGGCCCACAATAATTGTCCACTGGATAAGCTCATGATGGTATGAATCAAAGCACTAAACATGTCTCCTCTCAGCTAACCAGAAATCTACGCTGACGACTCACAACTACTAGACAAAGACAAACTCGACAACACTCAGTCACTACTGACTCGCACGGCTGACTGCTACGAAGACTTGAAAAACTGCGATGACAGCAAACAAGCTTAAACTGAACGACGACAAAACGGAAGCCATGCTGGTAGGCACTCGCCAGAAACTTTCCCAGCTCTCTCCCTCCCTCCACCTTCAACTCGACAGCACCCCCATCTCACTCTCTGAATCGGCCAAAAACCCCGGCGTTATCCTCGATTCCTCTCTTTCCATGACCAGCTTCGTCTCCGCCAAGGCCCAGGCATGCTATTTCCACCTCCGCCGCATCAGTCAGATCAGAAAATACCTCACTACCGAAGCTGCCACCAAACTTGCTGTCTCTCTCATCCTATCTCGCATCGACTACTGCAACTCTCTCCTTTCCGGCCTCCCTCACTCCACCACTTTCACTCTCCAGCGCGTCCAGAACAATGCTGCCCGCCTTATCCTCAGAAAGAAAAAAATCCGACCATATCACTCCCCTGCTCAAACTCCTTCACTGGCTCCCCATCCCCCAACGCATCCAATACAAGATTCTGTCTCTCTGCTACAAATCACTGAACAACTGTGCTCCTGCCTATCTATCCAACTTACTTCACCCCCACACTCCTTCCCGCTCCCTCCGCTCCACCTCCGACCCTCCCCGCCTCCACATCCCCCGCACCAAACTCAGCACTTTCGGCCCCCGCTCCTTCTCCGTCTACGGTCCATCCACCTAGAACACTCTCCCACTCTCTCTCCGTCAGAAACACACTCTCTCCTCCTTCCAGTCCGCCCTCAAAACTCACTTCAACAGTTCTAGCTCCATATCACCACACTCCCCACCCCAAGCTGACTGTCGTAATGTATTTCACTATTTAATTTGATTTAATTTGTTGTGAAATTGTATTTGTTTAGGGTTTTGTGTAGGTTTACACAACCACAACCGTATTTTTGAGGTTTGAGAAGAAATTTTGTGAAATTTCGTTCTAAAAGGGGGGGGGGGGGGGGGGGTAATGTTACGATTGTAGTTGTGTTGTTCTTTGAGAACGGTCATGCATAAATCGTAGGAAACGATTCTATGTTTATTTGAGCTATCATGATTACGAATCACGTACCTTTTCAAGTGAATTTCACTTTCGTTTACGAATAGTTCGGTGTTGATTATCTGTTGCCGCACGAAGTTGAGTCATGAAGAGTCTAGAAGCAACTCGAGTATTCATTTGTTTACTGCGCGTGTGTAGCTTAGCGTTCAGTACTAGTGCACTAATCGCGTGTTTTCCAAATAAAGCGGGCACGGTCGTGACCTGCCTGGCCTACTTTTGTGTGACGTCGTAGCGCGCCGGTATTTTTCCCAACATAGGGGTTGTAAATAGCAGCCAGATTTTTATCAAATATTCCAGTGTAATGTTTATTCATTGATATTTAGGAGTTTTAGTTACGTAGTTTGTTTTGATTGGTTGTGTTTTACGAACTTCTGCGATTTTTCTGGAAAATATGTTACTATAAAAGAGTCGTGCTGGGAAGCTTATGTGTACATTGTCTTGCATTTGTCAGTTGTAGAGACACAAATTTAGCGTATGTACGTGGCCCGTGTAGGGTGTACATTGTGTGAGACGCTGTGTATGAGAAACTTTGTGTTGGAATGTGGACATTGCAGAAGAGACATTGTATCAGTGGTTGTGAGTTGGTAACTGCATTGTGTGGAGATCGCATCGCTGAATTAAAATATTGTTGGAACTGTTTCTCCAGTTTTGTCTACATCCTTAAGCCACGTGTGACGGATTGCAGCTGAATGAGGGTTATTTAAAAGAACCTTACGTGCGTGCGTCTGGTGTGTTTATCATACTACGACTACAACTCCACCACGTAACAACACCGCATAGCCAAACAAGTGTCTGGAGTGCTTATTTAGGAGGTAGCAGAGAAAAATGGTTATGTACAGTTCATTTTTATATAAAACACACTTGTCAGAGTTTGAAAACATCTCGACTCATCTTGCAAATGCAGTAGGCATGTGTGTGCCAAACTTGTGAACACTCCTGTAAAAGCCTGTACTGGTGGCTGCAACTGCTGGTCCCATAACAATGTACTCAAAAGAGCTTTACGCAATGTAAAAGTGCTTGTGTTTGGCTCAGAATAGACACCAGAGACATCCCTCATGACAATTACAGCAGAATGACACCTCAGATGCAGCCAGTATAGCAGGATCATGCAAAATAACACTTCTGTATGTCACATTATTTTGGCGGATTTTTTTCACTCTGAGGTCAGCTGTCTGATGAAATGCGCATGCTGACACTGTTTCATTGTAGTTTTCATCTTAACCTTTGACCTTAAGCCACCCCCCACCTCCAACCTAACCCTCCACCCACCCCACCCTACTCCACCCACCCTGCCTCACCCCTCAACTTCAATAACTGAAAGTGATTTTTTAACACATTTATTAAACTTCACACCCCAAACCCCACCCCTTTCAAGGTCAAGTTCAAAGGTCACAGCTCAAGGTCGAAGGTCAGACTCATGACTACCTGTAAGACAAAAAATAAATGAACAAACACACTAATCATAGCTCACAGTGCAGGCAGACAGGTTGTTGCGAGTCAAAACTTGCAAAAACACCTATAAAACTGCAAGCGCAGCGATTTCTTGGCAAAATTTCAATTTTTTCATGATTTTCTCACTTTTCCAACTGCAAAAGTCCAAACTCAATGATAATATCATGGTTACATTAAACCAGTTTCTGGTCTGTGTCACATATGGCATGTTGTGCACCTGTTACGCAATGTAAACTTCCTATCTGATGGAGACTGAACTATTATCTCAATGCGCAGAAAGCCCGAAGGCCTTTGCGCATTGGGATATCACTGAGTATCTCAGTAGGTTTTATTATTATTATAGAATCTTACAGGCGACGTCCCTAGACTCGCTATTGCCCACTATCGTTAGAGCTCAGTATCCCACTTACGCCATCGTCGACTTGACTCGACCATCACAGACTTGCTAGTGTCCCCAATACCCGTTGTCCACTCAACTTGTGCGCGCTTCTGTCCACTGAAGTGACTAGTCCTAGCCTAACCAACTGAATTGCAGCCTCCGCCTCTCGGTTCTACACTTTTAAGTAGGCAGTGTTTTTTAGGTCCCATACACATCAGTTTTATACATTTGTAACTTATTTCGTCATTCTGACGCGTTTTTCAAAAGTGATATCAGTGACAGTAAAATACGTTAAGCTGTTCAGTGCCGAAAAAATGTGAACACCACCCAACTGCAAGAGGTATAGATCCTCATGAGCCCCCGCAGTTGCGGGGGCTCATGAGAATCTATACCTCTTGCTGACGCCACTTTGAATCCATGTTCCGGGGACATATAATGATTTTTGGCGGGGTCTTGAGCTAATGTGGGTGGCAAAGAAACATCGTCTGAGTCAACTGGAATTGAATGGTTTGAAACGAGCAGACAGGAGTCTTCGGATACAGCAAATCACCAGGGGTCAGTTGCATGAGCGAGCTTAATCCTGCGCCAGCCACTAAGCAAGGTGCGCCGTTATAGCGGCGCACCTTGCTTATTGGCTGGTGCAGGACTAAGCTCGCTCATGCAACTGGCCCCTGGGCAACCAGACGTGTTCGCTTTTGTACCCGTAGTTCGCTATAACCGTAACCTTAGTAATTTTCACAGGGGCCCCTGAAACGTGTTGTTACATTTGAAAGGTCTTGATTCAGTTTTGCTTGTATGTCCGAGGTTTATTGCAGTTAAACTCCCTTGTGCATGCACCCCCTGGCACTGTTTGCCGTATCGGTGGCTGCATGCACAAAAGGGTTAATGTTGATAGCTTAACCCCTTAACTACCGGGGCAAGGCGAACGACACCCAGCTGCAAGAGACATAAATCCTCATGGGCCCCCGCAGTCGCAGGGGCTCATGAGGATTTATGTCTCTTGTTGGTCCTGTGTTCTTCACGCCTAGTTTTGTCCAATTCGCATCTATGTTCTTCAAGTGAATGTCGGCCAGTGTGCGGTCGTTTCAGACCCGAAATTTGTGATCAGTGACAACGAAGGGGTTACACGGCATACTATAGGCAAGGAAAGGGTTAACAGTTCGCAATGTATCATCATGATTTGTAAATGTTCTCCGCAGGAGAGTTCCCCCTCATCTCAGGGGCAGTAGAAAACATCCGGCTGGCGTGCCTGCTCACATGAATTGTGAAAAGAAGGGTAAAAAAGAATGTAGTTGAGGCAAGACAACACTGAGAACCCCAGGTATCAGCGATTTAAGCACGCACTGGAGCAGATCGCTTTTATTTACATCCATTGTTTATAGAGGTATGGGTCAGTCTGCTATGTTCAGGCCAGAAGATTTATATGTTCAAGTACACAACTCAATACAACTATACTAACTACGACCAAAAATCTTATAAGCACAGAGTGATTATATATTTAAAATTACTTGTGATATCGTCTGCTGGAATAACAATTGTTCATTTGTCATGACTACATGCCCAGAAGCTACTGCGTTTCCCGTTTTTTTTAATGAGAATCATTAGCATTTAGCTTATAATACTCCCAAATTTAACACGTATGCACACACACACACACACACACACACACACACACACACACACACACACACACACACACACACAGAGACACTCTCTCTCTCTCTCTCTCACACACACACACACACACAACACACACACAAGCACACACACACAATTGCCTGTGTGTGTGTTTGTATGTGTGTGTGTGTGTGTGTGTGTGTGTGTGAGAGAGAGAGAGAGAGAGAGAGAGAGAGAGAGAGAGAGAGAGAGAGAGAGAGAGAGAGAGAGAGAGAGAGAGAGAGACAGAGAGAGAGAGAGAGATCCCCTTCCCGCTCCCCCCACCCCTCCATATCCCCACCCCCGCCAACTCCCCCTCCTGCACTTCCCAACCCTTCACTGACCCTGTGAACCGTCAACATTCGAAGGACACCACACAGACTCAGGCCTTGCCTTGAGACATCTTATAGCTGTGAACAATTTACTGTTGGTAATTATCGATTTCACCATGAATCGACTGAAGTGTTGTGTAGGAATCATCTTCTCCAAACTACTCAGCTTTTACTTTGCGGCCCTGATATTGCAAGTTTATATAAAAAGTGTGCAGCCTGCAGATAGTCCCTGTAAGAAGATTACATCGTGCTCTTGTGGCTCTAAAGAGGGGATCATCGATTTGTCTCCCCTTGGTTTCAAGAACAACACACCGAGGTAATGGTTTTCTTGAGTTTACAGTTTGGTGATCGGTTTTTAGCATAGCAGATATGTACAAGACCAAGGAAAGATGTAAATGGGCCTGGAGGTAAGGGTGATCCTTTATGAGCTATTTCTGAAACGTTTCCGTCTCGCGTCTCCAGGACGCAGTTGCATGAGTGAGCTTAGTCCTGCGCCAGCCACTAAGCAAGGTGTTCCGCGATCGCGGAGCACCATGCTTAGTGGCTGGCGCAGGACTAAGCTCACCCATGCAACTGACCCCAGGTCCATTTACTTTGTCTTTCTACTGCGGTACACGTCCGAAACGTCTGTCCCTCATCGTTCACTTCAGTTCTTCTTATTTTTTTTTAAAAATTATTTTTGTTTCATACACAAAAGTCATTTCCTACAAATTTTAGTCTGATAGTCTATCAATATTTACGACACGGAATGAATGGATCCCGGATGAGTGGATGGCTGGATTGATTGGTGGGTGGATGGGAGTGTGTGTGTGTATGAATGGTTATATGCATGAATAAATGTATGGATTACGGGTGGACTGATGTGAAGATGGATGTATGGATAAATGAGTTGATGCAGGCATTGGTGGTTGACTGGCTGGCTGAATGTGGAGATGAATGGTTAGGTGGACCGATGGTATGATGCATGAAAGCATGGATGTATGATGGATAGAAAGGCATTTTGGATGATTATTTCCATCAGGCATCTGACACTGTTGAAGCGCAACTCCTTATATGATTGATCAGGTACAAAGACTACGTCGGCCCACTCCCAGCCGTCCACCGATTTTCCTGGAATCCCTGCTACCCCTTTGACGAGGTGGCGTGTCGCGGTGTGGCGGGGTGTCAGATGGTGACTTCCCAATGGCAACGAGATTACTACAGCATGGGGGCCCAGGACAGTGCCACCTTCGTCAGGGCCTCAGAATCGGGCAGATTGCAGATCGTGTATGAAACCAGCGACCACGACCCAACTCACTTTAATAGGTGCACATGTGTACTGGTCTGTGATTTTGGGCACGAATGTCCCAGGCGATAGAGTCCAAAATCACAGGCCAACACAAATAGGTTATTCTGCATCAGGGACATTAACTTTTAACTCCCAGAACTACATGACTTCCCTTCTATAGAATGGAAGTCATTTAATTCCGGGAGTTTATGAGTTAAATATAATGAAGAATTCGGTGTGAAACTCGTAAACATTTTCCCTGCCAGAGGATGCACATTTTTTTCCTGAAATCTTTATTCATTCAACGACCAAAAGCCACAACAGTCCAAGTGACATGGACACACAAGGGTCTCAGCAAGAGGCATAGATCCTCATGAGCCCCCGCATACCTCTTGCAGTTGTGTGGTGTTCACTTTTTCTCGGCACCGTGAAAGGGTTCAAAGTACTACCATCACCCGATACCTTTTTTATTTGTAATTCAGTCGCATTGCGCTGAATGGTCACCTTAATGACTTTCCTGTGCCCGCACTGTCCTCGTGTGTGTAGTGCAGGGAACGTCAAAAAGCGGACTTTATAGTCACACGTGCACCCGCCAGATGAGCTGAGAATGTACATCAACGTTTTTGGCGTTAGCGACCGACAACTAACAGTGGTCGCAAGTCACATTACTACAATATGTTTAGCCCTTTTCATCCTGATACATCCATTGCTTGAAATAAACCTGACTATGATAGTTCAAGGGTGGTGCCAGAATACCTTGGCGCCTGAGGCGCCAAGCCGGCTATTCTGGCACCACCCTTGAACTAAAATGGTTTATCTATCTCCAAATCTGTAATGTAGCCTTCATAGGACAATAAGCAGCTTTTTGTAAAACAGTCTCAGCATGTTATTGTTTAGTTCGATTGCGAAAGTGTCGCTAATAGCCTTTCTCTGTCTCTCCGCTTCGAGCAGCTGGGTGGCTCGGTGGTAGAGAGTTCTAAAGGCTCGCATCCAGCTAGGGTTAAAATGTGTTCAAACCATACTTCGTGCCCTGTCTTTGAAATCACCTTATTGGTAGACAAAAGACGTTAAGCCCTAAACGTATAACTTTTCCGCCCCTTTTCTCTCCGTCCGTGGTGTCACAGGCGGGGGATAGTCGTTACCTATAGCTGCTCACTTCTTAACCCCTATCATACTGAGGCTAAAAGCTTCAAATTTGTACACTGCCATATGCAAGCTATATTATAGTACTTACAGATAAGGATATAGACCAATGGCTTTAGTTCAAGGGTGGGGGGGGGGGGGGGGGATCTAACTGTTTGTCTGTCCAGCGCTGAGTAATTCCCCTTGGTTTGTGTACGATTCTGCCAGCGCTAGCCTCACCTATCTGGTTTGTGAGGTGCCAGAATAGCTTGACGCCTAAAGGCGCCAAGCTTTTCTAGCACTACCCTTGAACTATTTTAGTCAAACTTACGTCACACACTGGTGTAATCCGAATGATACGGGTTACAACGGGCTGTAGTAAATAGCACTTTGACTATACTCACGAACAACAAATAATGCGACATTTTTGGAATCATGACGTGTTTCCGATGATTCCACAAAATGTCGCACTTCGTTTGCTCGTCAGTATACTACAGGTGTTAAGGGGTGACCAGTTATCAACGATCACGACACGCTGTGATTTGCATGACGCACTACATTCAAACCCATCAGCAATTGCTGTGTCAGTGTTAAATGGCCAACTCTCGTGTCTTAGGATCAGCGTCCATACGATCCAACTGCAAGAGACATAAACCTGGGTACAAATTGGTCTCATCAAGAGGCATAGATCCTCATGAGCCCCCGCGACTGCGGGGGCTCATGAGGATCTATGCCTCTTGCTGAGACCAGTTTGTACCCATGTTTCCTGGACGGTTTTTGGCTTTGAATGAACAGAGATTTTTGGCGTTGAATGAACAGAGATTTTTGAAACAAAAATGTACGTACAGTGGCAGGCAAGGGGTTAAAGTACATATACCAAAGGGTTAATGGGAGTTTACGTTAGATAGCTTCCACAGCGTCGGCCTGTAAGTGTCCGTATTCACCTGTGATATCAGCGATATCCTAGACATGTGACTCTGATTTGTTGTCTCGTGCATATCATTAACCATCACGTGCACATAAATTATCTTATCGCCGACGGCTATAACGCTTGGAATTCACGTGATTTGATTAGATTAATGTCACATTATATCCCTTATATATTATATCGTTGATATCTCTTTCGTCTGCAGCGTCATCTTCTAACAGGATGAGTCGATCTTGGTAGCTCAAGGGTATTGCCTGGTTAGCTGGGCGCATGCACCAAGCTAATCAGGCATTACCCTTGAGCAAAATCGCCATCGATCAGTCTCCCCAGCGTCGTGTACCTTACGTCAGTAGAACCTAGACCCGCTTGGCTCTGAAAGTGAAGTCGACAAACAATGGGGAGGATGATTATGCGAGTACATATCTTAACCCATTTAGCTCTGACGCACTACAGCAGGAGATGGGTCGATCATGATAATTCAAGGGTAGTGCCAGATTAGCTTGGCGCTTGTCGGCGCCAAGCTAATCTGGCACTACCCTTGAATTATCATGGTCGATCCATCTCCTGCAACAGGTGCATAGTCGTTAGATGACGCCTCCAAAATTTGAGAAATACGTGCGTCGGGCTGAATGAGTTAAGGTGTGTAGTGTGTGTGTATAGGAGATTGATCGGAATACGACACCTAGGCCAGGTCCCTTTTTCCTTATAGAGGTGTTTGCAGCCTATACGATCATCAAGCGCTTGAAAGTGCAACGCACGCACACATGCACACACGATATGGGACAAACTAGCAAACACACAGCTATGTACATAGACATGACCACAAAGCCGATGATGATAATGCTGCCACTATTGCGACGACGGCGATGATCATGATGATAACGAAAACTGACTATAAAGTTAGACATTAAAACAAAATCAGTCACAGATTATTTTCGTTGTACGTCATAGTAAAGAAGAACCCAGTAAGCAAAAATTCAGGGCCGACTTCGGCTGCCCCTGGCCCGCGCACCGCTGTGCGCGGGCCAGGGGCAGCCGACGTCGGCCCGATGATGTGCGCACTGGCAAGGTATATCGCGCATTCTGACATCGATCAACGATCGAAGGCTATGATGTTGTTGATGATGATAATTATGATGATCATGATGATGACGGTGATGATGTCGATGTCGACTGTGCAGGAAGCTGTACGTGTCTCTAGTGTGTACGGATGGCCCGGAGGACAGACTGCAGGTCCAAGGGGAAAGGGAAGGCAGTGTTGGAGTTTACGTGAGTTCCATCATAACCACGTTTACCTACCTACCTACCTACCTACCTACCTACCTACCTACCTACCTACCTACCTACCTACTTACCAACCTCTCTCTCTCTACCTACCTACCTACCTATCATATTTATTTATTTGGATTTTTTGTTTGTTTGTGTGTGTGTTTGTTTGTTTTTTTTTTGTTTTCCTGGCTCGCTGGCTGTTTGGTCATTTGGTCTACCTACCTACCTACCTACTTACCAACCTCTCTCTCTCTCTCTCTACCTATCTATCTATCTATCTATCTATCTATCTATCTATCTATCTATCTATCTATCTATCTATCTATCTATCTATCTATCTATCTATCTATCTATCTATCTATCTATCTATCTTCATTTATTTTTTTTTATTTTTTTATTTGGATTTTTTGTTTGTTTGTGTGTGTGTTTGTTTGTTTTTTGTTTTCCTGGCTCGCTGGCTGTTTGGTCATTTGTCTATTGAAGAGGCGATCGAACACTTGTATAAAAGTATGATTTGGACATCTGTGTGTTTACATTTTGTGGAAAATCAATATCTTCAAAGTTGCCCAAAATGCACGTGTAGATCTATTAATTTAAAATATAATTTTTGTGTTTGTTGATTTGGGCTGGACGACAGTATGTTGTACGTTGTGTGACACTGTCTGCGTACGTCTCTTTGAACGTCATAAATCCCTTCACTGCCGGAAGATAGAGGACAACGCCTGAATGCCAGTGACACAAATCTTCATGAGCCCCCGCAACATGAAGATCGATTTATGCCTCTTGCTTGCACCACTTGTTGTCCGTGGTCCCTGGTGCGGCTGTAGCTCTTTGACGTTAACTCATTCAGCCCGAGGGCCGTATTTCCCAAATTTTGGAGGCGTCATCTAATGACTATGCACCAGTTGCAGGAGATGGATCGACCATGATAATTTAAGGGTAGTGCCAGATTAGCTTGGCGCCGACAGGCGCCAAGCTAATCTGACACTACCCTTGATTTATCATCGTCGACCCATCTCCTACTGTAGGGCGTCAGGGCTGAATGGGTTAAACTGTCCAAGATTTCAGTCTAGCATCACTGGCCGTGAAGCGGTTAACTGTGTCGTTATTACGCTTTTTTTCCCCTTGATATTGCATAATAATTGTGAACTACTTCTTGATTTTGAACATTTAACGTTTGCTGTTGAGAGCGCTTTTTGTCGAGGTTTTTCCTGCAGGAACCACTTCGACAAAAAGCTCTTCCAAGTGCCCAAAGGGTTAAAATCAACACACTATAATGCTGTTTAACCCATATAGCCACGACGCACTGCAGCAGGAGATGGATCGAACATGGCAATTCAAGGGTAGTGACAGATTAGCTTGGCGCCGACAGGCGCCAAGCTAATCTGGCACTGCCCATGAATTGTCATGGTGGATTGATCTCCTGTAGCTGGTGCATAAATATCAGATGACACCTGCCAAATGTGGGAAATGCGACCGTGGGGTCAAATTATTCATTTAGGTCCCTGTCTCAGGACCTGACGCTGTACAGCAAATACGCCTGTCCTGTACCATATCCGGATGCAGACAGTCTAATTTCCATCGGCACTATTAGTGTCATCGGGTATGTTCACCACAAACACAAGACAATGATAAAAGCGATGAAATGAAAATCTCGCTTCTCTCAATTATGGACTTACTTTTTTTTGTGCCAGATTAGGGCAGATTATTGTAACTTGCTTCACACTGTAAATACATGCGTTTCTCGGCCGCTGAAATAAAAATCTCGCCTTTTTCGCCAGAATAGGGCGGTATTCGCTCTGAACTATTGAGACTATTTATATCGCGTGAGGACATAGCAGGCCTGTGCTGTCTTCTTTTTTAAAAAGGACGCAAAACGTAATGAATAACATTACCCCCCCCCCACACACACACACACACACACACACACACCACTGATAAAATGTGTTTGTGTTGTGTGTGTGTGTGTGTGGGGGGGGGGGGGATATTCAGCACGCGCCCCTCCCGCCCACGATAAATTTGCAGAAGAAGAAAATATTGGTTGGTCAAGGGTTGGCGGTGGAACGGGGGAGGGGGGGGGGAGAGGAGTGTGGTTCCCCTCGCCAATAATGTTTTCAAAGGTATCTCCTTTCTCCCTCCCCCCCCCCCCCGCCTCACCCCCACCTCGCCCTCTTCCAAATCTTTTCATATTATTTTTAGGCTAGATCCCTCCCCCTCACCCCCTCCCCCACCTGCCCCCATGGTCTGAATATTTTTGTAAGGCAAGTAAAATCTTAGCTATGCTGCGGAACCCTCAAATGCAATATCTATTCCTACACCATAGCATTGCTCAACTGCTCGACTGACATTTAGTAATTACATATAACAACAAGAAAAACAACAGCAACAACAGTAGCAACTCACACACACACAAAAAAACAACAACAACAACGAAGTAACAGCATCGTCAGCGGCAACAGAATACACAAAGGATAGTTGCTTGTGTGTGTGCAGACTGGCGACATTGATAATGATGTACGTGTCCGTGGGAGTGGCGTTTCAGGTGTTTGTCAAGAAGTCTAAAGGGATGGAGGTCATTCCTCACGTCGCCTTCTGGGTGGCATTGCCTGGCCTTATCAAGGTATAAATCTCTCTCTCTCTCTCTCTCTCTCTCTCTCTCTCTCTCTCTCTCTCTCTCTCTCTCTCTCTCTCTCTCTCTCTCTCTCTCTCTCTCTTTCTCTCTCTCTCTCTCTCTCTCTCTCTCTCTCTCTCTCTCTCTCTCTCTCTTTCTCTCTCTCTCTCTCTCTCTCTCTCTCTCTCTCTCTCTCTCTCTCTCTCAGTTTGATCAAATCAGCTGCCCCCTGGTCCACAAATTACAGCTAAGCCGCGCTCCCTTATATTGTTGAATCATTAACCTTTATATATAACCTTTCTATTCAAAAGAGCATGTTTCCCGATGAATTGAAAATAGCAAAAGTTACTCCTCTACCAAAAAGCAAAGATCTGAGCGACCCAAGTGAGTACAGACCTATTTCAATCTTATCAGCAGTGTCCTAACCACTTGAAAAGCATATACATAATCATTTACTTCAATTCCTGGAGAAAAACCGTCCTATTAGTACTGCACAATCAGCTTTTCGGCCTAAACATTCGTGTCAGACAGCCTTAACTCTCATAACCCACAAATGGCTTACTGCCATAAATGAGTCCAAACTTTCAGGTGTAGTATTTCTAGATCTTACAAAAGCCTTCCATCTCATTAACCACTCAATCTTACTAAAGAAGTTACCTTTATATCACATTGACTCAAATGTAGTCGCTTTTCTCTCGTTCTATCTCTTAGACAGAACGCAGAAAGTATTCTTAAATGGTAAATACTCAGCGGAAGGACTGGTGACCCATGGTGTTCCTCAGGGATCCACCCTAGGATCGTTATTATTCAACATCTTTATAAATGACCTTCCACTGTCAATATCACACCCCGACACAAACTGTGAACTATTTGCTGATGATACATCATTACATGTATCTGATAAAAATGTTTCACCCGTGAGCGCTGTCCTCCAACATAGTTTAGATGAAGTGTCAACTTGGTGTGAAGAAAATCATATGATTATTAGCATTCCTAAAACGAAAAGTATGTTGGTGACGACACGCCAAAAGCATCAACGTGGTTTACAACCCCTTGAGCTGTCCCTTCACTCTCAGCCCATAGAGCAAGTGTCAAAACATCGTTTGTTAGGAGTGACAGTCGACGAACAGCTCAGCTGGGAGCCTCACATAGAAATTCCTGTAAAACTATTTCGAAGAATCTCTTTTTATTATCCAAATTAAGTCGTATAGTTGACATTGATGCTCGAAAACTATTCTTTAACGCACACATCAAGACACATTGTAATTATGCTTCCAATATCTGGGACGGCTGTGGAGACATTCATTTGAAAAATATTAATTCCCTTTAGCGGCGAGGTATTAAGCTTATTCTTCCTGGTTCGTCCCCTACTGATGAAAGACTGAAGGCCCTCAATATGCTACCACTCAGTAAACAATTGGAACTTAACAGATGCTTACTTGTGCAAAAAATTCTAAACGATGCCGCCCCTCCCTATCTCCGTGAACTGTTTTCCCACACGAATAGAGAGAACACGAGGAACAGCTTACTCCATCTCCCAAAACCGAGAATCGACATCTTCAAATCTAGCATATCATTTTTCGGTGTTAAGTCATGGAATAACTTGCCCTCTCATTTAAAGTATATTTCAAAGTTATCTATCTTCAGAGCTCGCGTCCATAAATATCTGCTGTCGATGTGAATGTTCTATCTTTCTGCTTAGTATGTTGCTCCAGCACAGCAGATTGCTGCAGATTATGTAATAGTTTGACTGTCTGCATTTTTGTATTTCACTTTTTTTTCTGATGGTGGGGTGGGGGGGGGGGGGGATGGGTCTCTTTACTTATATATGTTTTATCTTTTGCTGATGTATTTTTATATGTGTAGAGAAGCAGGACAGTTTGGAAGATAGGCATTGCTATGCCTAAAACTTTTTATCCTGAATAAAAACGTTTCATCATCATCTCTCTCTCTATGAAAATGTACCTAGTAATGCTCCTTTTTACTTTTGCCTATCATATTTAAAATTATACGGTAGCCTTTGAGATGGGGCTGGTCCGAGCACATTCCGTAGCATTCAAATGACGAACATAGGCGGTCACACATCAGACTCTGACAGTGAAGTGTGTGTATGCATGTAAACAAGAGAATCTCTGATATTTCTGTACGCACAAGTTTGAAACTTGGCGCAATACTAAGTAAACACATAAGGGTTCTGAAGAAATGCTAGTTTAATGGGTCAGAGCCATACAGTTTGGTCAGTGAATGCCAAAGACAGCCTCCAGCATTTTCCAGAAAGGTTTGACATGCAGCTCCTAAACAAGCCGATATCTGGCACAAAATGGCTAAAAATATCGAAAACATGAGGTGTTTATCTCTGCTCTTATGCGTTTTATTAAACCTTTCTTTTTTTCTTTTCATTTAATTAGTTTGTTTTGGTAGAAGGATGGTTTCGATAGTAACTGGATACTAACTGGAGTAGCGGACACGCAAGTTTTGCACACAAAAAAAATGAGGGTGTTCACGCCCACAGCTCGAAAATGTAAGTTGTTTCTGCGTGTTTTCCCACTTGAAACAGGCCTAATTCGTACTGTTCTATCGTAACAAGAGCCAATTTTCTTACATTTTCAAGCTTTTGAATCCCTGACATGGCTGAGAAGATTAAATTCACAAAATAGGTTCGTAAGGGATGAATCACACTGATCAGTTTTTACAAGATTTTTTTTGTCAAATTCACTGACGGGAAATATGTAGGAAAGAACATAAACTTAACTGAAATGTGCAGAGCGAAGCAAATAAACAAAAGTTTAAAATGTACACTTATTCTTAGGCTATATCGCACTTCATCAGAAAACTTCTTTTGTGATGAACTCAGATTTCTCGCTCATGATTGTTCGAGCACAATCTAGAGTGATTGTGAACAACGGGCAATCAAAACATGATGTCTGAGTTGAAACTGAATATACTTTTTTATAGCACAAATTAGATCCTATCTCGGATGAAATTCCCGCGTGTTCACCCTTGCCTTTTTTATAGAAGATATTGTATTTTGTTTTAGAAGATATTACATTCTGGGGCTGAAAAGCTATTCTAAAGCTCTATAAATGGTACGTTACAGATTAGGAGATAGATCAACCATTTTAGTTTAAGGGTGGTGCCAGAATAGCTTGGCGCCTCAGGCGCCAAGCTATTCTGGCACCACCTTTGAACTATCATATTCAAATTTATTTCAAGCAATGGTGTGTTTTAGGATGAAAAGGGTGAACAATGAAATCACAGTATACAAGTATATCCAGCTTCGCTTATAACAAGGTCGGTTATAAGAAATTCGGATGTAACAAAGCTTTCCGGGAGGTCCCGGCAAAAACTGTTCATTGTGTCCCGGCAAAAACTGTTCATTGTGTCCCGGCAAAAACTGTTCATTGTGTTTGTAAAATTAAGGCGCCGATAACATGGTCGGATGTAACGAAACATCCGATAAAAAAAAAAAAAAAAAAAAAAAAAAAAAAAACACACACAGAAATCAGTCCTCTTCGGCACTGTCGGCTTCGCTTATAACGGACTTTTACATGATAACTTACCTGTTCCTAACAAACCGCCGGGGGATGGCCTTAGTCGCCTGCTCGGCGTTAAATCCAAAATAACTAACTAAATGCTCCTTATAAACAGCAAAGTAAGCAGAGCAATGCTCCTGATTTAACAGAATTTGCTGGTATTCGCTGTTTGAAGTAAAACAGTATGTATCATTGTATTCAGATACTGATATTTCGTGCTTTCCGCTTGTGTGTGTGTGTGTGTGTGTGTGTGTGTGTGTGTGTGTGTGTGTGTGTGTGTGCATGCATGTGTGTGTGTGTAAGTGTGTGTGTGTGTGTATGTGTGTGTGTGTGTGTGCATGCATGTGTGTGTGTGTGTGTGTGTGTGTGTGTGTGTGTGTGTGTGTGTGTGTGTGTGTGTGTGTGTGTGTGTGTGTGTGTAGAACGTTATGACTCTAAATTTGCACTTTGACGTGCAGACGATCCTGCGTCATTTTGGTCGTGGTCCTTTACAGATTAACCCATTCGCTACGAGTAATCACGGATTTCGCGTCTGACTGAAACCACTGCACAGTTACAGTCATTCGCGAAATCAACACAAATGAAATAGGTCCAAAAATGGGCATAAAGAACACAGGACTAACAAGAGACATAAATCCTCACGAGCCCCCGCGACTGCGGGGGCTCATGAGTATTTATGTGTCTTGCAGATGGGCAACGTTCGCCTTGCTCCGGCACTTAAGGGGCTATGGTCTTTTGTGGTCAGCGGCGGCAACTTTTATTGTTGATGTGACATCTCAACTGTACTAACTCATTTAACCCCACGCACGTATTTCCCCAATTTTGGAGGCGTCATCTAACGACTAAGCACCTGTTGCAGGAAATGGATCGACCATGATAATTCAAGGGTAGTGCCAGATTAGCTTGGCGCCGACGGGCGCCAATTCAAGCTAATCTGGCACTACCCTTGAATTATCATGGTCAATCCAGCTCCTGCTGTAGTGCGTCAGGGCTGAATGGGTTAATCATTTTTCTTTCCTGCTTGTTTCCCGGTCTTCTTGTGGTCTGGTATAGCAGGGCTCTACCTAACAGGCGCAGGGTGAAAAGGTGACTAGTCTGAAAATAAGAGTTTACTTTTGGTTTCGTCTGACTTCTGTCAGTGGGCTGTACGGAAGTCAAAACGAAAAGTAGTGCGTGAAAGAGTCAGACAATTTCTTTTTGATAGGACCGACAGCAGTACGTCCCAAAACTCAGTGTGATGCATCAGCGGACACCTGGTTATTCTCTAAATCCTTTTCATCATGACGCACTCATTGCCTGAAATAAATTTCACTATGACAGTTCAAGGGTGGTGCCAGAATAGCTTGGCGCCTTAGGCGCCAAGCTATTCTGGAACCACCCTTGAACTAAAACGGTTGATCGATTTCCTAATCTGTAAATAGCCTTCATAAGACAACTAAGCAATTATAAAAAAAAAAAATCAGCCTCAGGACGTAAGAGGTTAAAGCAACATGCTCCAGGCAGTAGTTTTTTGTTGTTGTTCACAATCCTAATCTGTAAATAGCCTTCATAAGACAACTAAGCGATTATATAAAAAAAATCAGCCTCAGGACGTAAGAGGTTAAAGCAACATGCTCCAGGCAGTAGCTTTTTGTTGTTGTTGTTCACAATCCTAATCTGTAAATAGCCTTCATAAGACAACTAAGCAATTATATAAAAAAAATCAGCCTCAGGACGTAAGAGGTTAAAGCAACATGCTCCACGCAGTAGCTTTTTTGTTGTTGTTCACAATCCTAATCTGTAAATAGCCTTCATAAGACAACTAAGCAATTATATTAAAAAAAATCAGCCTCAGGACGTAAGAGGTTAAAGCAACATGCTCCAGGCAGTAGCTTTTTTGTTGTTGTTAACAATATTTTCTTTATTAATGTTCTTACAATAATGATGCACAGAAGAATAATATGACGTGTTCGTAAAACGAATACCTTCTGCTCTCTTTTCCTTTGCTATGCAGGAGAGTTTCCCCGACAGTACCAGAGGAAGTAGAAAGTCACTGATGCATGTGCCGACGTACTCACCTGGATTGTGAAAAAGTGAGGTAGAAAAGTCTTAGAGAACCCGATCCGTTGTATCGGCAAATCAAAATCCGCTCTGGAGCAGGTCGCTTTAATGTCTTTTCGAACTTTGAGAAGCGTGAGGAGCGATTAATAACCAGAATAATAGTGAAACAAAAATAAAATCATTATTGAAGCTTAAGGTGACTCGCATCCACACCGTTAAAGAGGACTCGCATGTTGGCTCGGGAGTCAACGCAAATCCCTCAAACAACAACAACAAGAACAAAACCCTAAAAACGAGATATTACCACATCTCATTTTGTATAATAAAATACCCAGTGCAAAACATTTTAATCAACTCTTGCTACATGAACAGTGCATCTGTAATATATTGAGCCTTAATGTAGACACTTTAACAGAATTTCATTAACCTATTCAGCCCGCTGACGCACTACAGCAGGAGATGGGTCGATCATGATAATTCAAGGGTATTCAAGCTAATCTGGTATTACCCTTGAATATCATGGTCGATCCATCTCCTGCAACTGGTGCATAGTCATTAGATGACGACTCCAAATTTGGGAAATACGGCTGTCGGGCTGAATGAGTTTCTTCTTCTTCTTCTTCTCGAACGCCGTCACACTTGGAGTCTGGCTCTCAAAATGAAATCTGTGGTCTTCTGTAGTGCCTCCACAGGCCCGTACAGTTTCTCTTGTAGAGTGGCGGGCTTCGGCCATATCTCCTCCCTCAGCGGCTGGTGGTTCCCACAGTCCTGAAGGATGTGCTCTGTGGTCTGCTCTGCTTCTCCACAAGGGCACAGGGGAGATGGCACGAGGTGGAAGCGTCTGTGCAGGTGGAAATTGAGTCGGTTGTGCCCGGTCCTCAGACGAAAGATGGTCACCTGCTCTTGTCTGGACAGCTGATGGTAACTGTCTATGGGCCGTTGTGGTGGTCTGTACACAGACTTAATGATGGTCTTCATCTCTGTGAAGCTGACTCCATTTTCATCTTGTTCTTTCTCTGCGCCCGCTTTTGCCATTCTGTCAGCTTCTTCATTGCCGTAGATGCCACAGTGTGAAGGGATCCACTGCAGCACCAGTCTGGTGCACTTAATGTTTTGCAGTGCCTCTTGTAGACGTGGCAGTTTGCTTGCTGTTGCTGCCTCAAGGACAGACATGGCATCAGTAAGGAAGACAATCTGGGCATCAGGGTCTGCAGTGCCACTAAGGGTGTTAGCTGCGTGGACCAGGGCTTCCACCTCAGCTCTGTAATTTGTGCAGTGAAGGCCTGTTGGTACTGCCTCTGCCTGCCATTTTCCGTTTGGGTACTGAATGTACACCCCAGCCCCTCCATCCTGAACTGCATCTGTGGCTGATCCATCAATGTATGCCCGTATCCATGCTTCCTGGGGATACTTTTCTTCAAGCATGGCCAGTGTCAGGGCTTTCTTGCTCACAGTGCTGTGTTCATCTCTGGTGGTGATGTAGGGTACCGTGGAAGAGATGGTGATGTTTTCTGGCTTACTTTCCCAAGGTGGAAGGTCGCTAGCAGGATTCAGAGCCTCTACCTGCGCAGGCAGCTTTGCCTGGTGTTTTCTCTGCAGTGCTCTCGTCTCCTTCACAAAGCTTGATCTTTTCAGTCTCCCTGAGGTTGGTTGTTTCATCCTAGCGTTCATAGGGTGGTCTTTGGAAGACTTGATCTTTGTGGACTGTATCAAGGCTTTGCAATCTCTTCTCATGCGCAGGGGTGGGATGCCTGTTGTCTCTTCCATCTTTTCAATTGGTGTGGATCTCATTGCGCCGGTGATGATACGCAGTGCCTGGTTCTGAACTCTGTCAATGGTCTGCTGGTGTGACTGGGCTGCCGTCAACCATGCATTAGATCCGTACTCAAGGTGTGGTCTCACTGTGCCTTGATATACATTTTTGAGGATCTTTTCATTGGCTCCCCATTGTGTTCCAGCCAGTTTTCTCATGATGTGCAGCTTTCTTCTAGCTTTCGCTTCTGCATTCCAAATGTGCGGCTTCCACGTCAGCCTCTTGTCAAGGGTGACTCCCAGGTATGTCTGTTGGTCTTCATACTGCAGCGGGGTGTTGCCCAGTGTTAGGTTGCCAGCCTTTGCCTTGTTGGAGAGAGAGAAGAGTGTGGCTGATGATTTTTCTGTGTTGATGGTCACACACCAGTTGTTGGTCCAGTCTGTCAGCCTGTCCAGGGCTAGCTGCATCCTATATGTAGCAGTTGTTGCATACTCTTCTGTGCACCAGAGCACCAGGTCGTCTGCGTACAGGGCTGCGTGTACTCCTTTTGGTAGCTCTGGCACAAGGTCGTTGATGAAAAGTATGAACAGGGTCGGTGACAGGACTCCCCCCTGTGGCACCCCCTGACGCAACAGCACTTTTTGGCCACAGTACCCATCCACTGTCACACGGGCTCTGCGATTGTGCAGGTATGACTTGGTCCACCGGTACATATTCCCTTGGATGCCACTGCGAAGGAGTTTCACAAGGAGACCATCCTTCCACACCTTGTCGAAAGCCTTCTGTAGGTCAATGAAGGCAGCTAATGTCACCTTCTGATCTTGAAAGGCACCTTCTATGACCTGTGCAAGGTGTGTTGTTTGGTCTTCTGTACTCTTGTAGCTTCTGAAGCCGGCTTGCTCTGGCACAATAATGCTCTCGGAGTCCAGGTACCACTGCAGGCGCTTGTTGATGATGCGCTCCATGGTCTTGCACACACAACTTGTCAGGCTGATGGGGCGATAACTCAGGGCTTTGGATTTATTCTTCCCTTTCTTCAAAATTGGGATCATCCTGGCTTCCTTCCAGCACTGGGGTACCTGTCCTCCTCTCCAGCTGTGGTTAAAGATGTCCAGTAGCTTCATTAAGGCAGTGTTGCCAAGGTGTTGTAACATCTCGTTTGAGATGCTGTCTGGACCTGGAGATTTTTTCTTCTTCAGCTGTTTGATGGCCATCTTCAGTTCTGGAAGGGTGATGTCCTTCTTCATTGCATCATGGATGTTCGCATCTCTTGTTCTCTCTATTTCTTCCTGTCTGATTTCTTTCGTAAGCATTCGTGGGACAGTGATGTCACTTTCTTTCGCATAGATCTGTGCAAACATGTTTGCAGCTTTCCTACCAGTCAGTGCTTTCCCTTCTTCCAAGGTGATCTTCTGTTCCCTGGTGCCCTCATCGTTCAACGCCTTGGTCAGTCTCCACAACTTCGTGGTGTCCCTGTCCATGTTTAGTCTTGCAGTCTTCTCTCTCCAACTTCTTCTTGTGCACGCCAACTTCATCTTCAGATACTGGGCCTTACTGTGTTGTAGCTTGATGTTGTTTTCTTGGCTGGGGTTGGTTTCAGCGTCTTCTCTGGCCCTAGTGAGGTTGTCATGTGCTTTCTGAAGATCTGCGGTCCAGTATGGGGTGTAGTTTTTCCGGACCCCTCGAGGTATGGATTCCTTGGCTGCCTTACTGATAATGTCATTAAACTCTCTGACCACATTGTTGATGTTCCTTCCAGAAACAGTGAGGTCTTGCATTAGCTCATTTGTTCGGATACTGAACAAGAACCAGTCTGCCTTTCGGTAGTTCCATCTTGGCCGGTGTGGCGAGCTAGCTGCTGTGCATCCTTTTAGGGTTAGGAGGATAGGGCGGTGGTCACTTCCTCCTAGCTGTGGTCCTACTGTTCTGCTGAGGCGCTTATGAACATCTTCAGTGCAAAGCGCCAGGTCCGGTGTAGTGGTGGTGTGCCAGCGGCGAGAGTAGAAGGTAGGTTGGTCCTCAGAGTCATTGGCAAGTATCAGGTGGTTTTCATCTTGCCACTCCTCAATGTCTTCTCCTCTCTTGTCCAGTGTGTCATATCCCCAACTCTGGGACTGGCTGTTGAAGTCACCAGTGATGAGGAATCCACTGTCCGGGACCTGGATAGTGTCGAGGGACAGCAACTTATCATTAGGGCAGTAGTAGTTGACAAGGTCAAGGGTGCTGTCACTGGTGGTTACCTTGACCTGGATGTATTCTGCCTCTTCCATGAATCTCCTGGTTTCGCTGGCATTCAGGTTGTTTCTAACTAGGGTCATAACCCCCCCTTTCTTCCTCCCTTGGCGATCACTTCGGAATACCTGATATCCTCTGATCTTAAATGGTTTCCCTTCTTGCAGATGCGTCTCTTGTATACAGCAGATGTTTATGCTGTTTTCACGCAGAAAGTGCTCTAGTTCTGTTTTCTTGTTGGTAACCCCTTCGGCATTCCAGTGCATGATGTTCACATTGGCTTTTTCTTTGTCTCTGGTCTTGTTTTTTCGTTGGCCAGTCGCTCTACTTCCCAGTCCCCTGGCTCCTCGAGACAGTCGGGAAGGTCCTCCAGTCGCTGGGGGTGGGCTCCGAAGAGGCGCAGAGCCCGGTACTGCACCTGCCTGGTGAGACTCCACAGGGCGAGCACCATTCCTGTTGAATCCATCTCCAAGTGTCATGTGGCTGTATATGCATGGTACTGTGGTTTATTAGAGTGCGCTGTGCAGCCCAGTACCTCCGTCTTCAGCACTCGGGGTTTCTGTCGGGGTTACCTCACCCTTAGCTCCTGGTCAAAAGGCCTATCCTGGGAGCACAGGATGGTTTAGTTTTGGAGTATCCTTCTCCTAGATGGATTGCCGACCAAGGCTTATGGGTCCCATCTACTCAGGTTTTTCCTCGGAGTTTTCCTTCTCGAAGGAGATCTGCCAACCAAGGCTATCGAGCATCCCTGCCCGGATTTGTATAGGGTTTTCTCCCCTAGCCTTTGCCTCTCCCAAGGCACCCACAAGGCAGTGGGGCTATTTACCCATAGCTGGGGATCTGGTTCATGGGCATCAGGGCTTGTCCACACATCGATGGGCCTGCATGCCGCATGTCTGGGGGCCAGATCTCCTCCGAGTCCTCTGTAGTTCAGCCCGAGTCCGTAAGGTGCTCGGTTACCATGAGTCACCACGAGGAGGCACTACATGAGGCTTGTTGTTGGAGAGGCTGTGTACTGGCAGGGAGAGACTGACATGTTCTGCTCCCCTTTTCGCAAAACTGCTAGCCAGCGGTGGGAGCTGAAAGCGAGAGCAACAAGCACAGACGCTACACTACCACACTAGACGCATCACAACAACCATTTGACCCACGGCTGAATGAGTTTAAAAATTCTGAAACTTCGCTTATTATAAAAACATCTGCGTCCTCTAGCAACTTGTTTTTTTCCGATGTTTAATGTAATTGTGCACCACCCCCCTCTTTTTTACTAAAACAAGATGAGGATTTCAACCCAAAGTCTACCGTATTGTGTGGAGCTCACGTACGTTTTTCTTTTAGGAACATTCAGAATTGTTCATATTTTTAAGCGTATCCTTCTGATCCATTTCCTTCCTCTCTAAGCCATACTCTGATCAACACACACGCCGGCGCATACAAAAAAAGACGGACACACGGCGTTTCCCGCCATTTGTACGCTCTGTGGGCTGGAGCAGCGAGATGAATTCTGAAGAAGATAAGCACAAGCATCAAAATGACGTCACTATAAGCTTCACGTCATGGCATCGCTGGTCTCACGACGCCGTGTACACTGTGACGAATTTGATGTTTTACGTCACTCATCCGAAAGGCACGCTCTTTCAGAGCTGACTGTTTTGTTCCACACAGCCTCTTCCAGGGCTGACTGTTTGATGAGTAGGCCTAAATAGTGGACCCAAAACTTGCAAACATGAATTAATTATTATTGAAAAAGTTGAAGAGGTACAACGCTGGATTACAAACTCATTCAGTATCTTCCTTTAAATCCCCCCCCCCCATCCCCGCCCCCCTCCCCTCCCCTCCCGCCTGATCCGCACTTCAATGGCACACACAAACACAAACGGCAGAATGGCACACACAAACACTGAGACGGCAGACACACGGCGCTTCCTACCGATTATACCTTCTGTGGGCTGGCGTAGCCACAGTCATTTTGAAGAATACGGTGGAATGGCCCATGCCCACAAAGCCTCTTCTGTGTGAGCTTGCTTGCAGATTCCACCTTTTCAACAATACGTTCGCAAATATCACACAAAAATAAACAAAGGAGAACATCGCGCCAGCTCATACACATGTATAACACTGACGTGCTGGTGATTTTCGGCAATTAGGAACATTGTATAAAACACTGACGCGGGTTTGGTGCATTTACGTCATCGTCACTGTATGATTCTTCTGATGAAATCAAGAAGTCTTATTTCTGACATTTTTTTTCCGCTTTGAACTCTTATTTTCCAAAAAGTTGAAGAGGTACAGCTGGCTAACGAACTCATCCAATGTCTTCTATAAACTAGCCATATACAAAATTTCAGGTGCATATGATCAAAAATACGGACTCTAATGTGGGTAAACCGACTTTCTTTAAACAGTCTTTTGTGTCTTCAATGAGACATCCAATCACCGTGCCAATATGCTCGGATGCAAGGTCATTGTGCGTACCGTAATTTTGGAGATTTTTGTGCACACACATACATTCATGCATACATACATACACATACATACATTCATACATACATACGCACGCACATACGGCGCGTCGCGCCAAAACCACGTTCAACAGCAAGGTTAGAGTGGCTAGACGTGACGTCATTTTTTTCTTGTTACTTCTTTGCCAGACCATGAGCCCGCCCGCCTGTTATGTCCTTTGCATTCTACGGAACGCGCTCCGACCAGTCCCATCCTAAAGTCTACGGTATTTTCAATTCAGTAGACAAAACACATTGTAGTTACTTCAGTCCTTCAACTCAAATTGATTCTACATGAAAATGCCCTTGTAACTGCATGAAACCAACGTTTGTCAGTCGATACGTCGAAAATGTAAAAGAAGTCTGTCACTTTGCTTAGAACATCTTCGCATATAACAGCAAAAATATCTTGGTCCCCCGCGCATTTGTTATATCCGAAGATTACTGTACAATTAACGGCTTATATTCTGACGAGCAAAACATGTTCCGACAATTGTCGCATTTCTTTCGCTCGTCAGTACATATGTGTTCCTTTTTATTTAATTTCCAGGACGGTTGTCTGTTCGTGGTCAGAAGGGGTAAAACGGAGGAGATGTACCAACAAGTTTCTTGAAGCCTACTCATCACGTCATTTTGTGATGACAAACAGAATACGGTAGTGCCAGTGCTATTTGATGGAAGGGAGAAAACTCTTTTTTTTTGTTCCATGCATATGGATCGTTCCCCTTAGTCTGACTGAATATTGGCACGGATGACTTGTAGCTATTTCGGCGGCCCGTATTAATTATTGCATGTGGGTATCATAAGTCTGTGTAAAAAATGTCGTGCGCTTTCATTTGCGAGCTGATCTGTGATTTTGGACCATACGGCTTGGAGCCGTAAGGTCCAAAGTCACAGAACAGCTTCGTTGATTCAGCTATTTTCATGTAACCCCTTCACTGCCACAGATCGTACTTTGTGCGTGTCTGAAATCTACGTCAGTTCAACGCCAACGAGCTCCAGACGTCCCATGACAAATGGATACACAGTGGTTTCAGCAAGAGGCGTAGATCCTCATGAGCCCCCGCAAATTGCCCCCGGGGGTTCTTTCTCCGGGTACTCTGGTTCCTCCACCCCCCCCCCCCCACCCCCCACCCCCATCCCCCACACTTTGGTACCAGTTTCAGGCCACTTTACAAATTTCAAATACAAGCGATCAAAAATCTCTGTAACTTCAGTAGCTGAACTGGCCCTTCGTCTGTCTTGTACTGTGTTTGTCTTAAATGGCGTAAATCCGTGTCTGTTACGTGAGTGTGTGTGTTGGGTTTCAGTTCGCGGCGCTTTGAGTCGATTTGCCCAAAAAATGAGAAAAAGCGCCTATATAATAACGGTATTATTATTATTATTATTATTATTATTATTATTATTATCTATATCTCTTGCAGTAGTGTGGTGTTCATTTTTTTTCTCGGCGTTGAAGGGGTTAAGATGTAATTCTAGTTGAATCAATGTTTTACAGCGATCTGCCTGCTACAGATTTTTTATTTAAAAAAAAAAATCATAAAAAGTTCCATTTATATTGTACAATGTTTTGTATTATTTTTTGTTTGGATCTACAGAGACTTGTTTATCAAAGTTAAACCCTTTCTGGACATTTTTGTTCATTATTATTTCACTGTCATCAGCATTTCCACATTTGGGCAGATGTTTTACCCACTTCAGTGCCGTGAAAATATGAACACCATCCAACTGCAAGAGGTATAGATCCTCATGAGCCCCCGCAGTTGCGGGGGCTCATGAAGATCTATGCCTCTCGCAGTCACCACACTGACTCCATGTTCCTGGGACGGTTAGGGTGTTTTGGTATTTGTTTACTGGGCATAGATCTGTGTTTTCAAGTGTTATTTTTATTTATTTCTTTATTTATTTCTTTATTGCGCTCGATGTGTTTCTTTTAAGTAAAGTAAACATGCAAAATTAATTGTGATCAAGTATGCGTCCAAACTTTATTTCAGCCAGTGGCATTTTCAAAAGCAAAGTACGAACACCAATGCGCAAAAGGCCATCGGGCCGATGTCGGCCGCCGTTGGCCAGCGCACGGCCATGCGCGGGCCAACGGCGGCCGACGTCGGCCCGATGCGCATTGGGATGTTCGTTTCTAACATTAAACACACACGCGCACGCGCACACACGTAAGTGTGTGTCCCCCTAATAAAAAGTGTCGTATTTCTTCACGCATGACACAATTGAGACACTAGAGCACAAGCAAGTTGTATACAGCTATGTATTTACGTACAATGCGACAAATGCATGGGAAAAGATTTGTAAACATTGAGCTCCAAAAGGCGAAGGTAACGCTTGGATGGGAAGCATGTTGCATGCACACAAAGCAATAGATCGTAACCGATTGCAATACAAAATCGAACAATGTATACAGATCAACTCTTCAACCCCACGCACGTATTTCACACATTTTGTAGGCGTCGTCTAACGACTACGCACCTGTTGCAGGAGATGGATCGACCATGATAATTCAAGGGTAGTGCCAGATTAGCTTGGCGCCGACAGGTCATGGTTGATCCACCTCCTGCTGTAGTGCGTCATGAATGGGTTAAAAAGCCAAGATACACTCGGCTCATTTTTTTCATTGCGTAAATATTTACATTATTTGTTTTTCAACGGCTGTACGTTGTACAGTTTTGCAAGTGACATTACCTGTTAGAAAACAACAACAAATGGAAAATTATGTCTGTACCAAATAACTATTTATTCATCCAAACGATCAGATAGACAACCAACCAACAGCAACACCATTTTAGCTACTACCAAGGAACCAAGCAACCAACCAACAAAGCATCCAACCAACCATCCAAGCAAGCAACTAACAAACTAATCAACCAGCCGATCACAAACGTTCATTTATTTGCAGACGAATAGACAAACCACTATTATCACAGCCAAAGTAAACATGAAAGACAACAAATACCCAAAATAAAACGAAAAAACAACAAATAAAAACAAAATATTTATATATGCAGTGAGCGTTTTTACCGTCATAGTAACGAAACCCTTCTTTGATGCGATATTACTTTCTATTCAGATTTTTTAGTCAAATACTTATCAACAGGCGGTTTTATTAATTTTAAATGCCTAATTACAAACACGTATGTTATATGTAAGTAACCGTCCGTCCGAAATTTGTTGTTTTATTTGTTGCTTACAAACACTTTTCTGTACATAAATGCCACATAACCTTTTATGTTTTCAAGAAGCCTGAGACAACAGCAAATAATCCGAGTACGGACATACAACAAGATATGGACCGACCAAAAGTTCAAGGGTGGTGTCAGATTAGCTTGGCGCCTCTAAGCGCCATGCTAGTCTGACACCACCCTTGAAGTAGCATGGTTGATTTGTGTCGTGTAACATACTCGTCATGCAAGGACAACGTCCAAATATGGGACTCTCGGCATTACCACTCGGTGTGGTCAACGGTCACGTACATGTATGCACTCATTACTGCCCTGCAACTGTATCGTGACTGGACATACCAGTTTACACAATATATGTAACTTTTCCCATTGAGTGCATGACGAGACAAGCCAGGATTAGGATAGCCAGCTGAAAAAAACAAAACTTTAATGATAGAAATAAATTACTACTACTACTACTACTACTACTACTACTACTACTACTACTAAAGAAATAATAATCATCATAATGATAATAATAATAAAATAAATAATAATACATTGTATTTATTTGGCGCATTTCTCATATTTATAATATAACTCAATGCGCAGGACATAGCCGGCGAACTGAACCCAACAAGCACGCTCATGTAAATCACGCGCATTCCCTCACACACTGTACATAACACAGAACATTCACGTGGTGCTAAGGGCAACCTCAAGCGAGCTACTGAAATTTTGGAAATTTAAATCGTTTTTTATATTTTTGAAATTTGATTAAGTGGACTGAAATTAATACCGAAATTCGTGGGGGAGGAAAGAGCCGGAGTACCCGGAGAAAGAACCCCCGACGGTCCGCCCCAATTAATGGTTACACTAGAGGAGAAAAGAGTCCGACGCCTTAACCGGGTATCGAACCTCGCACCTCTTGCATTGGTGGCAGGCGTTTTACCGCTGCGCCACGACTACTACTCCTGCTACTACTACAACTACTACTACTAGAAGTAGTATATAGTCTTTGTCTTTATAGCCTGTATAGTCTGAAAAAGACAGACATTAAAGACGTCTTCCAAAGTTAAGAAAGTCGTTTATTTACTGTGAATATGTAAATTCCGTGTTAACAAAGCATTTACATATTCACAAATAAGAACGACTTCCACAACTTCAGAATGGCAGTTATCACGGTGCTTGCATCCGCTGAAAATAGCGCATTAATTCTTTTGCAAACAACCAACAGATAAAGGGAACACGCTTTGGAAGGCCAAGCACACAACAGTTTACACGCTTGGTAGAGACCTTTTCGGCCTGGATTAGGGCCATCAGATGTTTAACCAATTTAACGCCACCGCCGCATTTCCTAAATTTGGGTGGTGTCCACCTAACGACTGCGCACCAGTTGCAGAATATGGCTCAACCATGGTAATACAAGGATAGTGCCAGATTAGCTTGGCGCTGTCTGGCGCCGAGCTAATCTGGCACTGCCCTTGAATTATCATGGTCGATACATCTCCTGCTACGGTGCGTCGGGGTTAAGTCGGTATACTCACCTGAAGGGCCAGGATTCCAACCACGATGCCGAAAAAAAAATGCCCGAGTCGTCCACAGCGTAGCCCCAGATTTTGTGGTGGCAACCCTAGTGGTCAACAAACACGGTTAACCCGTTCAGTGCCAAGAAAATGGGAACACCACCCCCCCCCCCTTCCCAACCGCAAGAGGAATAGGTCCTCGTGAGCCCATCGCATTTGCAGTTAGTCCAAGACCCAAGTCCCTAGATGTCCCAGAAACATGGATTCAAAGCGGTATCATCAAGATGCATAGATCCTCATGAGCCCCCGCAACTGCGGGGGCTCATGAGGATCTATACATCTTGCAGCTAGATGGTGTTCGGATTTTCTCGGTAGAGCACGTTTTTTTTTAACATCTAAATGAAAGTTGAAAATTGTTGATAAAATCCTATCCTGTATTTATGACGATAATCAAAACATGGCGTATATCTAGTAGGTCCGTCTTCAGGTGAAAATGTACGTATGTTTTAGAATCTAGGATTCGATACGTCGTATTGTCTTCTTTGAATATACATAGTATAAAGTTTAATCAACATATTTCAACTTTTCTTTCGATTACATGGAGCCCTAACAGTATTTTCTTGTTGTTGTTTGTTTGTTTTTGTTTTGTTAACCTATACAGCCCTGACGCGATAGGAAAGAGCAGACGGATCGACCATGATATTTCAAGCAGTGTCAGAATAGCTTGGTGCCTGTAGGCGCCAAGCTATTCCGACACAACTTCGAATTATTATTGTCGATTTTGTCTCCAGAACTGTGACGTAGACCTCAGACGATACCTTTCGATTACTTTAAAAAGTCGTCCCTAGGGCTTGATGAGTTATTCTACATTCTATTTTGTATCAAGAAGAGGGCAAGATGGCGGCCAGGCACCAACTCCTGGCCGGCCGCTCCGGCAAAATCCGCCAACTGTGCTTTGAAGCGACTCCTATTATCATTATTTTCCAGGCAGTGTTGTGCCATCGGCAAGTTCTGAGTGAATGATATACTTTATTTGGACAACTTTATGTGATAGCTGTGGTGTACCGACTATAACATCGTCAAGTTAATCTTGTACACTGAGTATTCGGAATTTGGACTTGTTTCACCAGTCGTGCCAGCCTATGCATCTAAAGAAGAGCGTCAGTGCACATGAACTGTGCAATTACTAAACATGTGCTGTTCCGGGCTCCATCCCTACATTATTTACTGCCAGATCTTTCTTCATTCTGACTGACCCACAGAAGAGCGTGGAAGCACACACATGCACAGAGAAGAATTTACCACCAGTGAGCTTTCCTACCACCGTGGCGGCCGTGTTTATCATCACGTACTGCCTGGCCAGCCGGCGACCTTCGCTGATGACAGATTTTCCCAACACAAGTGGCGTGCCAGTGAAAATGACTGTGTGTGGGGGTGCTGGTTTTATTTTATTTTATTATAATGACTCATGACTGTTACCATCATGATATTATGTGTTATAAATGATGTTGACGGACTTTGTCGGAGCGGTGCCCTCCGCTGAACACCGGCGCTGTACTATAGCCTCCAGGTGCAGCTTTGATCGTTGTTTCAAGTTATGTTGCCTAGATAGGAAATTATTTTCCTTTCGACGGTAATTTGTTTCTGTTGTTAACTTGTATTTTTATGTACTAGCTTTAGTAAAGTAGGAATTTAACAAAAGATCATATTACTAGTGTGTTCAGGAGACATAGGGCTGTCTTAGCATTCTGTTTTTGTTATGGAGGTTCGGGTCGGGATGAGGCCACTGGCGCCGGCCATTAGATGCCTTGGCGACGGGCTTCACCCGTCACAAATCATTGTCCATTGTGTAGCTCTGTTATTGTAATTTGTGGAATGAGCGAGTGAGTGTATGTGAGCAGCACCTGTGGTGGCAAGACAATTTTTGCTGTGTATGATTTTCTTCTATTACAGCAACAATAAAGTCATCTTGAATCTTGAATCTTGAATCACAGAGGCGCTATTGTCACCCGAGCAAATGATTCAACCCTTACACTCCCACAACTAAATAACTTCCATTCTATATAACGGATGTCATTTAGTTCTGGGAGTTTAAGAGTTAATTTACTTTCTCAACCCCTTTGTACAAATAGCCACCGGTGTTGTGTACAGTCCAGGTGGCTCCACTTCGTTAGCTGTGAAGCACAGTGGCGGCCGCAACTGCGCCACGTAGGCCGGCTACACCCGACGCTTAGTCAAGAAACCGGAAGTCTCGTTTACGCTTGCAAATGGCCGCAGATGGGAGCTGTTTACTAATTAGACAGATCAAAGTATTCCTCTTTGTAACAATTAAATTATAGTCGAACCGAGTTTTTAACACGTGCAGTGCAGAAAACGACTAGCAGTGCCGAAGATCCAAATAATGTGCAGACTTTAGAGACCGGAGCTATTTTGTACCGAAGCTTAAGGNGTGGAAATCAGTGGTTGGAGTCTTATACACTTTATCCTGGGCCTTTCTTGTCATCCCCGGAAGACAGAGTTTAAATAGTGTATACCGTTTTCCAGATGCTGGTGCTGTCGCGTGGAGAGGTGTAGGTGTAGCTAGTACTGATAGTCTTACAGCAGGCTATTGGGGGTCAGGAAACCGGAAGCGCCGTTCAGCTCCTTGTCCCACCGGGTTAGCTGCGGATGTGAAATCGTTGTAGTCGTCCACGCCACAGCATTGAAGCTGAAGACAATAGAGTAAGATCATTTTCACTACCAGGCTCAAGTGGCTGACATACGTGTGTGCACTGTTCTGTGATTTTGGACACTGAACTGAAATCACAGATCAGCAGCCATTCGGCCGAACCCTTTGGCTGTCGCCAGGTTGCGTGTTCGGTCGATGTGATTCCTGCAGATTCAGCCAAAGGGTTATTATCCCCCGTCAAGCGCTTCCAATCTGTGATTTTATATCCTACGGTTTTGAGCCTTAAGATCCTCAATCACAGACTTGCGGACATTGTATCCGAAACACTCGTCACACATTCATGAAAGATAACTCAACAGTTTGCACAAAGCTAGTGCATGATTATAGGGTATCTTCCCTTGACTCGGCTTGAGTGATGATAAATCAACCCATTTCACTGAGCAGTTGCGTAGGAACCTTGCATGCCGTAACGCGACATTCTCACTGTATTTCATTGTATGGACTCGCTGATTTTGGAAGGTTACAAAGTAAAGTAGATAATAGCACTATCAGGGGACTTATCGGCACTGACAGTGCTATTATCTACTTTACTTTGTAACCTTCCTAAAATATTAGCACTGGCAGTCTCCCCTTTTCTTTTCATTTACTACTACAATATCGACTGCAACCCCTTCCCCCCTCTTGGTAGGTTCTCTTTTAGAGTGCATGGAGATTTAGCTCTAGGTGGTGGCATGGAATGTATGCCCCTGCAGACACCACAGTAACATGTGGTTGTCATTGCAGGTAGGCAGAAATTCCTGCCTCCTCCAGTATTGCCGATGGTGTGCTGAAGAGGTCGCCAAGACCGAAACAGCTGTCCACACCGGCTAAATATCTGGACCCCCCTTGGTGGGACCTAGATTTAAATTTCCATGCACTGAGTGGCTGGAACAGTGGGATATGTGATACGCCCCCCTTCTGGGGGGCTTCCATATGCATTGCTTTCAGTCACTTTTTTAGCGCCCCCTCTCTTTCCTATCTTTTTTTTTTGTGTGCTTTGGCCACAGTAGATCTATGATCACTGGCCGATCATGCACACTTCTCTCCCCTGACAGTGCTATTATCTACTTTACTTTGTAACCTTCCTAAAATATTAGCACTGGCAGTCTCCCCTTTTCTTTTCATTCGCTGTCTTTTGCCTTGCCAGGGACGCCTTCCTGTACCACAAATAAAGAGACAAGATAAGGAAGGACAGACACAGCACAGTTTACAAGAATGTTCGAAGCGGGCATAGAATACAGCCCTGACGCACTACAGCAGGAGATGGGTCAACCATGATAATTCAAGGGTAGTGCCAGATTATCTTGGCGCCAAGCTAATCTGGCACTGCTCGTGAATTATCATGGTCGATCCATCTCCTGCAACTGGTGCATGGCCATTAGATGACGCCTCCTAAATCTGGGAAATACGGCCGTCGGGCGAATGAGTTAGTTTATCATTCTAATTTATTAAGACATAGGAAAAGTCGTAGGAAAACAAACATGCTGAATGTCGTGATACAGCTGCATGTGAGATTTATTTTACTCGTTCAGCCCTGACATATTACAGCAGGAGATGGGTCGACCATGATAATTCAAGGGTAGTTCCAGATTAGCTTGGCGCCTGTCGGCGCCAAGCTAATCTGGCACTACCATTGAATTATCTTGGTCGATCCATCTCCTGCAACAGGTGCAAAGTATTTAAATGACGCCTCCAAAATTTGGGAAATACGTGCGTGGGGCTGAATGAGTTAACATAGTCAAATTTGCAAACTACCCCAGGTACTGGCTAGTCAATGTTGCTATGCAAGTCGGATCGCTGGTCGATATTCTGGTCCAAATATTGACATACGTTATCGAGTGAAACTCTGCGTGATTAAACGAGAGGTAGAATGGTCGTGAAGAGAGTAGGGAAGAATGAAGAAGGGGAATTTAAATTAGTAGTGAAAGGGGGGAGGGGAAGGGCTGAGAGTGAGAGAGAGGAAGGGGTGCGGGAGCGAACCGGGTGAGGGTGAGGGCGACCATGACGTCTGCATTGATTGATACGATGCACCGAGTGTAGTCCACTGATTCAACTATTAATCCTTCTATAGAAATTGTTCGGAAAATCAGGTGCAACGTGACGCAAACAGTGGATTAAAAAGCCTGGATATCACACGTTTGTCCGAGCTTTTAATCCACTGTGAGCGTCAAACACGTACACATTTGATCTACTTTCATTTACGTAAATCATCTGTCGGTTCTGGCTTCGTTCCATCAAATTTTAACCCCCACCAGGTCTGCCCTGGGGGAATTGGGTGGGGTTAACTACTTTTTAGTCAGCCCCACAGGGTGGGTTTTCCTCTCTATTCTGGGGCATGTGTTTCTGTCTACCCTTGGTCCATTCACCTGTATTTGCCTTTTTAAAACTCTCCCTACTGTCTGCGCTGCCTGTAGCTCTTGATATTGGATGTGTGTTGCTAATTAATGGTCTTAGCTTTATTTAGGCCCCATGTCTTAGGATTATTTAACGTATTGGACCGGCTGGCGACATACATTCAATGTTCTGTTTAGTTTTTTTTTCACAAGCAGTGCAGTCACGTCCTGAGAAAGTCTTGTTGCTGTCGGGACGTTAAGCAATGTACAATCAATCAATCAATCAATCAATCAATCAATCAATCAATCAATCAATCAATCAATCAATCAATCAATCAATCAATCAATCAATCAATCAATCAATCAATCAATCAATCAATCAATCAAATTTTATTTTCTTCTACGTTTCTGTCATTCACTGTCATGACATCTTCACTGGTAGTGTCAAAAACCTTGGTGTATTCATTGACAGAGACCTCGAAATGGATAAGTATGTTAGTCATTAGTGCAGATCAGCTTTTAGGGACAATATCAGTCAAGCTTGTCCGTCCTCAAACGCGGGCTCTAGTCGCGGTCACATACACACACACACTATGCTATCCTTGAAGTATCATGACCGACTGACCTCGCATAGCTGGTAACTTTTTTTTTACACAATCTTTAGAGGTTGGACTCCTCTTAAAACTGGATATTTTTTAATTCATTTTTAAGAGGCGTCCAGCCTATTAAGACTATTACGATTATGTTATGATCAGGTGTGCAGAGGTAATCGACATGATTAATCTACAGAAAATAAAACACAAAACTCTTAAATCATCAGAAAAACACACAAAAACAACAACAAACAAACAACAAACAACAACAACAACAACAAAAACATGAGAGAATGTGATCAGCATAACAATTTGACCATGACCGTTTGTGGCTAGTGCCAGATTCGCTTGGTGCCTCAGCGACACGTACGTCAGATTGAGCCTAGTTAAGGGAGGAGTCTCACTCTCAGACGTGAAATGCGTTTTCTCTGGCAATATTATGTTTGGCCGAAGGACAGACCTTTCCCTCTCAGTCAAGAGTGTCACATTTTGGAGTCCTCTGGTCGTCTGATCAACGATAATAGCTCATTGGTCATGCGTGATCAGATCGGCTCTTTGCAAGGGGCCAAGTTGATCAGGCACGACCCTTGAGTTATTACTGTCGATCAATGTCCGGCAGGTGAAGCTCAGTGGAACAGTGAAATAAAGCAATCTTCGGGAACCAATTAGGTATATGAATATAACGAACCTGGCGGGCCAGAGGCTGAGGAAACCTAAACGAAAAACACTCCTGACAGCGGCTCTGGTAGGTCCACGAATCCTGCACGTAAAATGTCCCCTGACAGCGGCGGCTCTTCTTAACCCCTTAACTGCCGGGGCAAGGCGAACGCTACCCAGCTGCAAGAGACATAAACCCTCATGAAGCCCCATATTCGCGGGGGCTCATGAAGATTTATGTCTTTTGTTAGTCCTGTGTTCTTAAAAACGAATTTGTGGTCTCATTTACTTTTGTATTTCTCACGCGAATGTCGGTCAATGTGTACTGGTTTCAGGCGCGAAATTTGTGAAGTCCAATGGAACCCTACACGAAATAAGTTCCCATAGAGCGACTCTACCAAGTCCAGAAATCCCTTCACGGAAAAGGTCCGCTGACAGCGGCTCTCTTGAAGTCTAAGGAATCCTACACGAAATAAAATGTTCTCTTACAGCGACTCGTCTAGGTCCAGGAACTATACACGTAAAAAGTCACCTTACAGCGGCTCTCCTAGGTCCAGAAATCATTCACAACTGACACAGGATTCAGCCTTAACCCTTTGGCTGTTCCCACCCTTTTCTGTCGCGATGATTCCTGCAGGAATCATCGCGACAAAAAGCACTGCCGACAGCCATTGGGTTAAGACACAATTCGATTTCGGCTCAACGGTTCTAGGTCCAGGAATATTACACGTAAAAAGACCCCTCACAGGGCCTTTTCCAAGTCCAGGAATGCTACACGAAAAACGTCCCCTCACAGTGGCTAGTCTGAAGTCCAGGAATCCTATAAGAACAAGTCCCCTGACAAGGGTTCCTGAGAGCCGCTGGCAGGGAACTTCCAGATTTTGTAGAGGATTCCTGGACCTGTGGTCACACGTAGGACAAACATACATCACTAGCTACTTACCCGGACCTTTTGCGGGAGGGGTCTATTACGACGTATTTAGCCATCGGATAGTTTTACCCTTGATTTAGACATGGTCAGCTGTCAGTGATTGTGAGGGCACTTGACCTGGTATTAATGTTTCCACAAGTCAGTGGCACTTCAGTCTGAGTTGGATCACGATCGTTCTAGGAGGAAAACAAGGGAGAAAAGGGGTGTTCTTTGGAGAACGTTTGTGGATTGTACTGGAGTTGTCACAGAACACAAGGTTGATTAAAAGACAGTAAGATTTTTTCTCTTTATTTTCTTATAAACGTAATGTTGTCCATATTCCAAATGCATATTATCACATGTTTAGCTAGTTTACTTCAATTGATCTGTGTATTGTCCACAAATCCATCACACTTTGAATACATTTTTAATTAAATGTGAACAATGTGAAATAAAGAAAACTACACAGTAAAGTAGGTAAGATCACTGTTTAATGTAAAAGATTAGTATTGTAATCTGTTTTGTTAAAACCACTCCTGATCAGTGTCTTCTTATATCAGGATTCTACAATGCCATCATATATTGTTCGGGGTCATGCTGTTTACAAAATAATTTTAAATAATTTTTATTTCACTGGAGTACCAACGTTAAGAACGTATGTTTGCATACACCTCGGACGCTTCGTGCGAAGTCAAGCTTGGTTGTGTGATGTAACATTGTCAATAAAGTTTAGATTTTTTTTTTGGCAACTCACAAACCGTTCATTTCAGCACTGAAGACGCTGTGATATCCACCTCGTGTAAAAGTCTATTTGTGACGAGATTTACATCAAAAGACGGGATTTAGCCAGCTTCAAACTGCCACCATAATGTACGGGCCGGGTTCGTAGCCAAGCTTGTGCTCAGGTCAACACCCTTATTCTGGTAAGTGGCTGCCCACTTCCAACACAGGTTGTCTCCCTCGATTCGCTGCCGCTAAGTCCAAGTCGAATCGAGGGAAGCAACCTGTGTCCATCCGGCCCGTTGGTCATGGAGCCACTGGCCACGGAACCGCTGACTGAATGCACGAGGGACTGCTACCCCGTTCAGTGCCGAGAAAATGTGAAAACCACCCAGGTGCAAGAGGTACAGATCCTCATGAGCCCACGCAGTTGCGGGGGCTCATGAGGATATATGCCTCTTGCTGACACCACTGGAGCAGCTAGGATATTTTGGTTTTGAATTAATTAACAGAGATTGCAAGGAGGATATGGCACCGATACCAAACAAAGTAAATTGGTCTTTCCGTTAATACTCTGCGTGTCGGTAGCGACAATCAAAGAGTTAAGGTGTCAGTGTGCAGTACCGTCAAATCACATGGCGATCGCAGGCGGAAACCCTAGAGACAATGGAATACGCGAATTGAAATTAACCCATTCAGCCCTGACGCACTACAGCAGAAGTTGGGTCGACCATGATAATTCAAGAGTAGAGCCAGATTAGCTTGGCGCCTATCGGCGCCAAGCTAATCTGGCACTGCCCTTGAATTATCATGGTCAGTCCACCTCCTGCAAGTGGTAAATAGGGTTAAAGTGTTTGTGCAAACAAACACACAAATAAACAAATAAACAATGATTATATTAAAGCAGACTTACAGAAAATATTCAACAGCCAACGTTTATTACAGAAATAAATTTCTGACAGCAAATGTCAATGTCCGAACACTAATAAATGAAGCAGCTGCCTTTCATTTTTTTTTTAATCTGAAAGAAAAATGTTCTGTATTGCAAGCCTTGTCCACACAAACATACTCGTATTTAGATAGCGACGATCGCCATTATGGACGGATGCCATGATTTTTTCAACAACAATAACAACCACAATAACAACAAACAACAACAAAAGTGTCATATGCATATTTCATGTTGGGCCTTATATAGTAACAACAAAAGCGAACATCGTGAGGCAGGGGTAAATAACAGTTAACTGCTTTCGACACGAGTGATGTCCAGTGCGTCGTATGCTAGTTACGTCTCGCGTCGTCTGCTAGATTTTCATTTCCACGGCGTTTGTTTTTTCGTGTTTTTTTTCAGAAACTCGGCGAAAAATCAGTTTGGGTCCGCGCGAGCGGAAGCAGAGTACTTTTATGGCCTTAATCCCTTCCCTGCCACAGAACACATATTTTGTTTTTTAATTTTAAAAAGAATCAAAGAAAAATGGCCACAATTATCCAAGGAACATCGATACAAATTGGTCTCATCAAGAGGCATAGATCTTCGTGAGCCCCAGCATTTGCGGAAGCTCATGATGATCCATGTCTCTTGCAGTTGGGTGATGTTCAGTTTTCCTTGGCAGTGACAAGGTTAAACTCAGTTTACAGTAAATGATACAGTTACTGACATAGTGACATTGAACAAACATACTCTACATGAGCGCGATACAAATGAACTTAACAACTGGACTAAAAAGACAACAAAGCAATCGACAGCCCCTCCCGCCTGTCCCCCCCCCCCCCCCCTCTTCCATTCCACCCCACCATCTCAGCAGATCATGCTTGTTAATATATACAATTGCAGGTAGATCAATATCACAGTAGGTAATGACGTCATGACCAGGAAATTGTCATGGCTCCCAGCATCAGTCATAAATAATTAGATAAAACTGTATCCCGTAACGTTTACGGGTGCTCTCGCCAAATAAACCTACGCAGGGAGTACGCCACAAGCGCATTTTCCCGCATTACCATCTTATTTGATTGGGTCAATCTGGAACCCCCAAACGCACGCAATAAAAACAAAAATAATATAAAATAAATAAATAAATCGATAAATAAATCGATAAATAAATAGATAAATAAATAAATAAATAAATAAATAAATAAATAAATAAATAAACATGTGCACCCAAGACAACTTTTTCTCAAGGAAGAGACGGAGGACAGCAACAACTAACGACCGACTAAGAAAGAGGTCCTCGGGCTGTCGTCGACCGGTCGGATCGCGCACAGTTGCAGTCGCGGGGGCTCATGAGGAACTATGTCTCTTTGCGATTGGATCATGTTCACTTTTTTCTCGGCAGTAAAGGGGTTAACAAACAGACCCAAAGTAAACTAATTCGTGATTGCATAAAGCAATACGCGCATGTGTATTTAAATGCGATAGGTCACGCCAAAACACCAGGGTCCTATAAACTGAGTTTGGAAAACTGAATCGAAAATGCAATGAAATGTTGTTGTAAACTGAATGGTACTGCATTCTATTCTTTGCTGGGCCCGGACGGGATGCTAGTAGTGTAGGACTGGCGTAGATCATCACACGATGTCGCCGACTTTGCTCATGTTGTTCATCAGAATACACGTCAGGATCAGCAGAATCATCTGAAATTATCAATCAGAACATTAGTTTAGCGCGAATGTGCCACCTGGCCATAAATTATCAGTCAAGCTAACAAAGCTAACAATCAAGCCGCTCAGAGTCATCTGGGGGAAGAGGGATGGGGGGGGGGGGGGGGTCCAGGTACTTTGACTTTCCTCACACAGCAAACGATAAAACAACAAACAAAGAAACATACGTGAACGGAAGCATAATTATGTGCGCGTGAGAGAGAGTGAGAGAGTGAGAGAGAGAGAGAGACAGAGAGAGAGAGAGAGAGAGAGAGAGAGAGAGAGAGAGAGAGAGAGAGAGAGAGAGAGAGAGAGAGAGAGAGAGATGATGATGAAACGTTTTTATTCAGGATAAAACGTTTTAGAGGCATGTGCCTATCTTCCAAACTGTCCTGAGAGAGAGAGAGAGAGAGAGAGAGAGAGAGAGAGAGAGAGAGAGAGAGAGAGAGAGAGAGAGAGAGAGAGAGAGAGAGAGATGATGATGATGATGATGAAACGTTTTTATTCAGCATAAAACGTTTTAGGCATAGCAATGCCTATCTTCCAAACTGTCCTGAGAGAGAGAGAGAGAGAGAGAGAGAGAGAGAGAGAGAGAGAGAGAGAGAGAGAGGAGAGAGAGAGAGAGAGAGAGAGAGAGAGAGAGAGAGAGAGAGAGAGAGAGAGAGAGAGAGAGAGAGAGAGAAATGAAATGAAATGAAATGAAACTTTATTTTCCAAGGATAAAAGAATAGGTGCGCAGACCTGTTTTCATTCTTGTCCTTGCTACACACTACAAAACAAAATAACGTACACACACACACATGCGCGCCGGTGTGCAATTGTCGCGTGCACAGGCTTGTGCCAGATTAGCTTGTAGCCTACAGGCGCCAAGCCAAGCCTGCACAACCCTCCACACACACACACACACACACACACACACACACACACACACACTGACACACACATACACACACATCAGTATATCATGTACACATACATTCTTTCGCTTAAAACTATACTACAGCAAATATAAAAAGTATAAAGGATTTTGTACATAAAACCGCTATTGTTCTCATCATAAAAACCAACACGGCGGCTCACTCCAACAAACATAAACAGGCATACACACACACACACACACACACACACACACACACACACACACACACACACACACACACACACACACACACACACACGCGCGCGCGCGCGCGCGCGCACGCGCGTGCGCAAGCACGTAGGGATGCGCGCGTGCACACACATACACTTGCACACACTGACACAGATAAACACACACATGCGATAGCGGCCTCCCCGCGCCACTAAACCGCGCACAGCTAGATGCTAGTCTGCCATGGAATTAGACTAGACTTGTATAGCGATCCCGCAACCACCGCACGCGCGGGTCGACGCGAAGAAACCACAGCACTGCCACGCCTCGCGAGCGCCCAATGCTGTGTCTATCGACGGCATCCCGTCTGGCCAGCCGAGTCCATGGGGTCATGGATATTACATAATGCGGCATGCTGGAATGCCAGCGGTATATTACATGCGTTCATAAATTTTTAATGTTAGAAGAGAATGCAGACTATCCGGGAAATGCCGCATAAGGCATGGAGTGCTACATGTAAAAATAAAAATAAAAATAGAAAATAAAAGAAAAATTAAGTTTTGTCTAGATGTTTGAGCAGCTTGGTCTTGTAAGTTTTAAGCGATGGCGCGGCTCTAACATCCGCAGGAATGGAGTTCCATAACTTTGCACCAGAATAGGACAACGACGACCTATAAATGTCTAGTCGAGGCATCGGTACAACAAGATTGTTCCCTGGTGTTCGACTGGACCTCGTATGAGCAAAGTGGAACAAACTATTGAGATAGGCTGGTGTTTCTGAGAGGGTGATTTTGCGCATGAGCACCAACTTATTATACTTAAACTGTTTTTCAAGTGGCAAAATGTCTAACAGCTTGAACTTATTGTCAGTATTAATGACTTCTGAGAGTCTGTCAACAATAAGTTTAATGGCTCTTCTGTGGAGCGAGTTCAGACTTTTTAAATTAGCATCGCTACTACCGTCCCAAATAGATGAGGCATAATCCAAATGTGACTGAATATGGGCATAGTAGAAGAGTTTCCTTGTTGGCTCATCAGCAAAATGTCCCAATTTCGACAGAGAGAGAGAGAGAGAGAGAGAGAGAGAGAGAGAGAGAGAGAGAGAGAGAGAGAGAGAGAGAGAGAGAGAGAGAGAGAGAGAGAGAGAGAGAGACAGAGAGACAGACAGACAGACAGACAGACAGACAGAGACAGAGAGACAGAGAGACAGAGCCAGAGAGAGAACGAGAGACAGAGAGAGCACATAAGGGCAACAACAGTCTATGAGTATAAACATGAGTATTAAGAGTATTGTCCTTCCGACTATTGAAGCTGCCGTATACATTACAAGCTGACTGGTGCAGCACGGACTGCATTGCCGATATACATGCAATCGTTGTGCGAATCAGTAACTTGATTAACTCATTCAGCCCGACGGCCGTATTTCCCAAATTTTGGAGGCGTCATCTAATGACTATGCATCAGTTGCAGGAGATGGATCGACCATGATAATTCAAGGGCAGTGCCAGATTAGCTTGGCGCCGACAGGCGCCAAGCTAATCTGGCACTACCCTTGAATTATCATGGTCGACCCATCTCCTACTGTAGAGCGTCAAAGGCTGAATGGGTTAAATCATAGGCACATTCAGTCACTGAATACATAAGTAAAAGCAGACTACAAACATTCAGATCTAGAAACATAAACGAAGCGAAATAAAATGCAAATGGGGGACAATCAGTAGAGCAAGTCCACTTCCTGCCTCAAGGATCAATGCGTTGATTGTACGTATATCTGCATAATATGCACTCGCAATTTCCAAAATGTGTGAGTTGTCCTCTGAAAATTACAATCATGACAGCTCGGTAGACACATCTTTACCATGAAAGTTGAAGCGTGGTGCCAGAATCGCTTGGCGCCTTCAGGCGCCAAGCGATTCTGGCATCACCCTTGAACTTTCATGGTCGATGCCTCTCTGTTTTGTAGTGTGTCGAGGCGGAATGGCTCAAAATACAATGGTACTCACCTGAGCGCAGAGCACTCCAGCTGCTATACCGATGACGATGCCAGAATGGGCGAACAGGAAATCCCATAACTTGTTGTAACAACCCTGATATTAAAATTAAAAACAAAAGTAAAGATTACGCCAGATCAGCGTTTAGATTGTCTTGTGAACTGTGAAATGCGTGTCATGTGTTTCCTTCTTTGGATGTCTGCAGAAGCCACTGGATTCAAGGAATTCATGAGAATATTTTCCTCTTGCAAAATACGGAAGGCATTTGTTTAGCAACATTTCACATGTAATGGTGTAAAAATGCCTTCCACACCGAAAACACTTAACAGGACCCAGTGCAAGAGACATAGATCTTCATAAGCTACCGCACTTGCAGCAACTCATGAGGATTTATAATATAATATAATATAATATAATATAATATAATATAATATAATATAATATAATATAATATAATATAATATAATATAATATAATATAATATAATATAATATAATATAATATAATATAATATAATATAATATAATGATGATATTAATAGTAATAAAATGATAATAATAAAATAATAATATTAATAAGATTAACAATAATAATAATAATAATAAATAATAATAATAATAATAATAATAATAATAATAATAATAATAATAATAATAATAATAACAGCATTAACTGCTAAAACCAAATGCTTCTTCCTGACATCACTTTAAATGGTATCCAGGTTTCTTGGACGACTCTTGTTGCTGGAATCAGTGTGAAGTCAACGCCAAAGGAACAGCCTCCCCGCCCCGGTCCGTAATTGTCACTTTAAATTAATTAAATAAATTTATTGTCATTTAAATCACTTCTCAAAAGCCACCTCTACAACGCTGCCTTTCACTAGTTCATTTCCCCAGCAATGCACAATTCATCACCACGGTCACGTGTGTGTGTGTGTGTGTGTGTGTGTGTGTGTGTGTGTGTGTGTGTGTGTGTGTGTGTGTGTGTTTGTGTGTGTGTGTTTGTGTGCGTACGTATGTTGTGTGTGTGTGTGTGTGTGTGTGTGTGTGTGTGTGTGTGTGTGTGTGTGTGTGTGTGTGTGTGTGCGTGTTAGTTGTTAGCCGTTTCATTGTATCAGCGCTTAGAGCTACTTTTAGAATAAGCGCTTAACAAATCTCCTTTATTATTATTATTATTATTATTATTATTATTATTATTATTATTATTATTATTATTATTATTATTATTAAAGGGCCCATAGTGCAAACTCGAGTCTGGAGACTAACTGATAAGGCCCATAAGGCCCATAAGGAACCTTGGCGTTGAATTCACACGATCCCAGCAATAAAAATGTGCGATCCCCGGCAGTAAAGGGGTAAAAATCGTACCGTCTTCCAGTTGTTGTTGGTATCATCAGGCGCTTTGGCACACGTGTACGGTGGAGAACTGGGAATGGTTTTGCAGCAAGCTTCTGGAGTCACGAAGGGGCCGTCTCCAGCCAGTTCCTTGTCCCATTTCTTGGCGCCAGCAAAGTCCTCATAGCTGTCCACACCGCAGCATTGTTCCTGCAGTGAAAATACAGCTCATGTCTTCGTGGATTACTTAACCCATTCAGCCCTGACGCACTACAGCAAGAGATGGATCGACCATGATAATTCAAGGGTAGTGCCAGATTAGCTTGGCGCCAGATGGCGCCAAGCTAATCTGGCACTGCCTTGAATTATCATAGTAGATCCGTCTCCTGCAACTGGTACATAGTTGCTAGGTGACACCTACAGCATTTGAGACAGGTCGGCTGTGAGGTTAAATGGGTTACATGTGAGCTGGTCTGTGATTTTCAACTTGACGACATAAATCCGAAAATCGCTGTGACTTGATTTGCCTGCTCGAAGTTAAACCATAATAACTAACTAACTAACTAACCAGTTAACTAACTCACTCAACTCACTCACTCACTCACTCACTCACTCACTCACTCACTCACTCACTCACTCACTCACTCACTCACTCACTCACTCACTCACTCACTCACTCACTCACTAAGCCGTACAGTCCAGACTAATAGAATTGTACACAAGTACATATTTTGCGAAAGCACATTCTTTGATTTAAACAATTTCATACAATGATTCACTTATTCATTCATTCACTGATTCATTGATTTTTTAACTCATTTGATTCATTGATGTATTGACTCACTGACTCATTGATTGATTGATTCATTCATCCATTTATTCATTCATTCATTCATTAAATAATAATAATAATTACGGTATTTATAATGCGCTTATCTTATAATAATTATAACTCTAAGCGCGCACTCACAACACGCGCACGTATGCGCACGCTTTAGACAACGACTCACGTACCACAAATAGTGAAATACATTACGACAGTCTGCTTAGGGTGGGGAGTGTGGTGGTATAGCGCTAGAACTGTTGAAAGAGGTGAGTCTTGAGGGCGGACTGGAAGGAGGAGAGAGAGTGTTTCTGACGGAGAGAGAGTGGGAGAGTGTTCCAGGTGGGTGGACCGTATACTGAGAAAGAGCGGGGGCCGAAAGTGCTGAGTTTGGTGCGAAGGATGTGGAAGCGGAGAGGGTCGGAGGCGGAGCGGAGGGAGCGGGGAGGAGTGTAAGGGTGAAGTAAGTTGGAGAGATAAGCGGGAGCGCAGTTGTTCAGGGATTTGTAGCAGAGACACAGAATTTTGTACTGGATGCGTTGGGGGATGGGAAGCCAGTGAAGGAGTTTGAGCAAGGGAGTGATGTGATCGGATTTTTTCTTTCTGAGGACGAGGCGGGCAGCATTGTTCTGGACGCGTTGGAGAGTGAAAGTGGTGGAGTGAGGGAGGCCGGAAAGGAGAGAGTTGCAGTAGTCGATGCGAGATAGGATGAGAGAGACGGCAAGTTTGGTGGCAGCTTCGGTAGTGAGGTATTTTCTGATCTGACTGATGCGGTGGAGGTGAAAGTAGCATGCCTGGGTCGTGGCGGAGACGAAGCTGGTAATGGAAAGATAGGAATCGAGGATAACGCCGAGGTTTTTGGCCGAGTCAGAGAGGGAGATGGGGGTGCTATCGAGTTGAAGGTGGAGGGAGGGAGGGAGCTGGGAAAATTTCTGGCGAGTGCCTACCAGCATGGCTTCCGTTTTGTCGTCATTCAGTTTAAGCTTGTTTGCTGTCATCCAGTTTTTCACGTCTTCGTAGCAGTCAGCCGTGCGGGTCAGTAGTGATTGAGTGTTGTCGAGTTTATCTTTGTCTAGTAGTTGTGAGTCGTCAGCGTAGAGGTGGTGGTATATGTGGTGAGACTGGATGATGTTGGGCAGGGGAGAGGTGTAGAGTGTGAAAAGGACCGGGCCAAGGACGGACCCCTGTGGAACTTTCATTCATTCATTCTTGTACGTACGCACGCACGCGTACAAGGCACCCAAGATACGCACACACACACACACACACATGCATTCATTCATTCATTTTTTTAAAAATTGATCTACGATCAAAACAAGCACCGTATCTGCGGAATTTCGCTCGGATGTGATAAGTCTGGCAGGTAATTCTGCCCACAAACGTAAACCAAGACAGACGATGACAATGACTTGATGATGCTGACTGTGATGGCAGTGGTGATAGGCTAGCAAAAAAGGCACCCGCCAACTGAGAATTCGTATACAATAAACTTGCCCCAATAGCAAAAGGTCTTCGGGCCCACGACGGCGGCAGTGGGCAAGAGGACCGAGGTTGTATTATATGACAAAACGTCAGGGAACCGACATTTTTGTGTCATGGTATTTTCCGAAGTTTGAGACCAGTGAAAAAATTAATCTCAAAAGAGGGTAGTTGAGCCCTGTGAAATAGTTTTGTAATTTCCTAGTTTTGTTATATCTGACCTTGTCATGACCGAGATTCACTGCCATACACTATTCCAGTTTCTTCGATTTTCTACGACAGGCATAGGACAGCACGTCCACAAGGCAGTGAGCCCGAATTTTTTTTATGGACTTACTCTCTATTGCCTTCCTGGGAAACCCTAGAAAAATTAACAACCCTTTGGCTGTCTAGCGGTTTTTGTCGCGGTGATTCCGACAGGAATCATGGCGACAGAAACCGCTACCGACAGCCAAAGGGTTCATATACTGGCACGTGATGGGCGCGAGACAAACTCACGTAGATCATGACGCCGTTCCAGATTTGTGAGGTAGGATCGTTTCCGTCCAGGCCAGCAAAGTATTCCGTGATGGTGGTCTTCAGGCGTGGTTTTACGGCGTCGTCAAACTGCAAGAGTTTAGAAAACGGTATGAGGTAAAATCTGCGGGCGAGAAAATCGTGGTTTAAAAAAAAAGAAGACTTTGTGAGCTGGCTTCAGTTTTTTGTTTTGTTTTGTTTGTTTTTGTTTTTTTACCTTATAGCCGCACGTTTTGATTCTGCATTGAACTGTTACAAACATTTTCTCAGATTAAGTGTGGACTAGGTGCAGAACTGAAGTGGTTAACAGGCTGAGCTCTACGGTACCAAGGATTGTAGGCAAACTGAGGAGATAGATCGACCATGACATGTCATTAGGCGTAACACTGAAAGGGTTAACATACTGAGCGCTAGATTCAAAACGATTATAGGCAAATGAGGAGATAGATCGACCATGACCTATACTCAGAATGAGTGTTGATCACGGTTAACTGACTGAGCGCTACGGTGCCAAAGATTATATGCAAATTCAGGAGATAATAGATCGACATAATAGTTCAAGCCGGCGTCAAGCTATTCTGGCACCACCCTTGAACTATCATGGTCGACCCCACTCCTGCACTGATGTGTTGTATCCGGGCTGAATGGTCTGAATGTCAAAGATGTACGCCTAACTTACCACTGATCGGTCTATGGCGGCAATAAGAACGGCAGCCAGCTGGGCCAGAAACAAGATGAGGGTAATGGCAAAATACTGCAACACAGGCACAACAAAATTGGCATTCACACAAATATGAATTACTGTGGGGTTTTTTTAACAACTGTATCGGCCAGACCAAAAAGCGTGTAGAATGGAAAGAAAATCCCGAAAAAAGAAAGAATCGCGCTTAGAATTGGCAAGTACAGTGACATGTACATTGCATATTAGTTTTCGCCTTGTCAATTAATGTACAAGCACAGTAACACAGTTAGTTAGCAGGACATATACACCTGCTTTTCAGCAAGTGAGACGCGTTGACTGATTACGCTGCATAATACGCGGTAATTGAAATTATCGTTCCAGACATGCTGTACAATTAGGCGGCATGTCTGGGAACGCTGTTTATGCGGTATGTCTGGAACAATATCTTCTTTTGCCGCGTGAGCGGAATGTATCAAATACGTTGAGATCAGCTGTTTCAGACATCTCCTACTTGGAGGATACACAATAGTTAAAAATGTTAAATGTTTAGGGCTTAACGTCTTTTGTCCACCACGAGGGTGATTTCAAAGACGGGGACAACGAAAAAGGGTCTGGGCAAATTTTGACCCAAGCTGGAGTCGAACCCGGGACCTTTTGGTCTGGAGGCAAACGCTTTTACCACCGAGCCACCCAGCTCCCCGATACACAATAGTGAGGCTTCGTTTGCATCGAACGACTACCCACAAACAAAGAGAACGACATCACGGCGGATAACCAGCTTGTTCAATAGGTATACATCACAACCCCAAACATCTCCAAGAGGCATAGATCCTCATGAGCCCTCCGGGCTCATGAGGATCTATGCCGCTTAGAGATGTTTGGTGTGTTGTCCGTCCGCCGTGATTTCGCTGTCATTGGTTGTTGCGAGTCGTTTGTTGCAAACGAAACCTCACTAATGTAGAAGGGACAGGTAGTATAACTAATACAACAGAAGATTTTACGGGACACGTACCACCATGAGTAAAGGCTTAAGATTGTACTTGATGCCAATGAGCCCCAGCATAGACACTACCGCCAGGAACAGGCCAATGCAGATGAGGGCAATGGTAAAACTGCAGTAAACAGATTAGTGTAAATAATGATAGTGATGATCGTGATCATGCATGTACAAATAATAGCAGTGACGATGATGATGATAATAATAATAATAATAATAATAATAATAATAATAATAATAATAATAATAATAATAATAATAATAATAATACAGTCCACTTTGCTGAGCATCGTCATTTTGCAATAATAATAATAATAATAATAATAATAATAATAATAATAATAATAATAATAATAATAATAATAATAATAATAATAATAATGTCGACTTTGCTAACCGCCGTCAATTTTCTGTAACGAAAGTAGGATATAACAACGCTTCTCTTTTCCTATGTATATTACTACATAATTTTTTATATCAACCTTGTTATACAACAACAAAACTATATGGACGATTTAGCATTTTATACAGATACCTTCACTACTACTACTACTACTACTACTACTACTACTACTACTACTACTACTACTACTACTACTATTATTATTATTATTACTAGAATAATAAAAGGTACATCTTACCTGTAAGCCACGTCAGCTACACTAAACTTGGATGTATCTATGGTGACCCCCGTCGAAGCGGCAGTACTCTCCAGCTGTTTGAGGAGGGAAGAGAGGGCGTCCCGTGACAGTGCGGGCTGTGTGTGGATTAGGATGCCGATTATGAACATGGCCAGGCCTACCAGCTGAAAGCATGTCAAGGTCAAGGTCAAAGTTCAACTGATGGTCAGTAAAAGGTCGACATCCCGGTTACGAGCATGTTACCAGGCAACCAACCAAGCAACCAATCAACCGAAACAACCAAACTGGAAAACAAGCAACCGACCAACCGACCAACCAACCAGTGATAGTTATGGGGTGTTACTAAAGTAGTTCGGGTTATGAAGCACGTGTATGTGTGTGTGAATGAATGTGTGAGAGTTATTTGTATCAGCCAGGTTAATGTATCTCATATCATCCAATATGTGTGCGTTTAGCAAGTGTTATGATATTATTAGAACTTTATTATTCAGAGTGCTTGTCGGGGGCGGAGCGACGGACGCCGAGACGTCAGTCACCAGAGGCTACCGCCGAGGGACCTATTGTGAGGTCATCTCTCCATCTCTTCATTCGGGGAGCTGGGTGGCTCGGTGGTAAAAGCGTTTGCCTCCAGACCAAAAGGTCCCGGGTTCGAATCCAGCTTGGGTCAACATCTCTTCACTCAGGGAGTGAGCGACCGGTGCCGAGACACCCGGGTCAGCAAAGACTGCGCTGCAGAGCGAGTTAAGAGGACGTCTACGGTACGAGAAACTCGGAAGCGTGCGAAGAAATACTTACACGCCTAGACGTGAAAGGACAGAACGTTACCAATGGAGAACACCAGTAAAACAGGTTGGATTGTGAGAGACAATTACCTAGCCTGGCATTTACTATGTGTATGTGGGGTTGATGTGCTTGTAGTGGGAAGGTGTGGTGTACAGAAGCTTTTGAGTGATCTTTTTTATTGTTTACTTTTATAAAAACCCATGGTGGAAAGAAATCTAGTGTGTTGTTTTACCGCGTGAATGCGCCCGTCTGAGTCAGTGGAGGTGTATGGTCTGTTGTGCGAGAGTCTGTACGTTCGACTGGGGCAAGTCTGCGTGCGTTACATGTACTTTATATGAGATTTTATAGAAAGTGTACATAGCGAACATGTATTGGTAAAACTTGTTTTCCAGGAAGTGTAGCTGATTAGCTCTGTAAATATTGTGCATTTCATATATCAGATTTTCTTCCTTGTTCAAGAATAAGCGTGTGCTAATCACCCTTTTTGGGACCTACGGCCGAGGACCGAATGGTTAAAAAAACATTACAGGCCAGCACTCCCACAAGCATATATTATATACATATTTTTTTAAAAGTTTATTCAGTTTCAAGGGCCTATTTCGCTCTGTGGTTAAAAACGTAATAAAAATCATCACTACCACAGGTTATGTGTATGATGACATTAACTCATTCGAGACGTGCCGTCTCCGGATAGACGGCATAAGCCGCGTATCCAAATGTAGCACGTCTCGAATGTACTAAAACAAATTTGCCCAGCAATACATTATAGCTATCAATATTACATAATCATATATATAGATTTAACTCGGAAAAAGTAACTCGATCTGAAAACACAATGCAGTCGTTGTCGACAAACAAGTGTAAATTCTCATGAGAATGCATAGACTCATGAGAATCTAAGTCTCGTGCAGATGAAAGGAGCTGGATGCATAATAGTGAAAAGGCAAAAACAGAACAAACATCAAGGAAGACATAAAACCAGTCATTGAACCTCAACCCGTTTTTTTTTTAAAATAATAATTTACAAACTCCCCAGCAGTGCGATAAAGGGACAGGTGCAAAGCTAGGCCTAGCATTCATTATCCGTGATCTGTCATGGGCTGCACTTGCTACGCTATGCAAACAGTCGATCCAAAGAAATAGGTGCTGTCTCGGTCTGTCTACAATCACACATTCATACATCAAATGTGAACCATTTGTCGGTGAAGGTCTACAGAAAATCACAGTTTCATGCAATGGTATGAAAATCAATTAATCTAGAACAAGAAGAGCAAGCAAGCAAACAAACAACAAATTATCAACACATAAAACAGCAACAATTCATTAACAACCGCAAAGGTACGATATACAAACAAACAAACAAACGCACAAACACACACACACACACACACACAAACATAAGCAAACACAAGCAAACACAAGCACACAAACACACAAACACGCAAACACAAACAAACACAAACACAAACGAACAACACACACACAAACAAACAAACAACACACACACAAACAACACACACAAACAAACAACATACACAAACAAACAAACAAAAACAAAAATAAATCAGCAACAAATTAAACATCAACAATTCAGGAACAACAGCAAACGTAACTGACAACAAACAAACAAACAAACAAACAAACAACAATAAACGAGAAACAATTCAACGACAAATTAAAGTGAACTCACCAACACCAGTGTGTTGACAAGGCTAAGCACCAGCTTAGCAACAAAGGAGGTACACATCGTGGATGTTTATGAGATCTAAATCCTCACACAATAACTTCTTCTTCACTTCTTACACTGGCAATTTGTTCAAAAAAAAAAAAAATAATAAAGAGGAAGTAGCCTAATGAGGTCTTCTTCAGTATGGCAGACACTGGTCAGCTGCCTCTGAAACATAGAGTACAATTTCATAGTTATACTTAGACATCTGACATTTTAGAATTTTCTGTAACACGTATGAATATCAGTAAATATATATCAATAGATGGATCGACCTTGATACCTCAAAAGATGTGCCTGATTAGCTCGGCGCCTGAAGGCGCCAAGCTAATCAGGCACAACCTTTGAGCTATCATGATCGTTCGAAATTTCTCGCTATTGTTGAGCGGTGTGAGGTGAATCAGCCACAACCCATCAGCTGCAATGGTTGAGATATATTTGACACTGGATTTCGTCTAGACTGAATAAATTCATAGTCAAATGAGCAGTAGAAACGAGGAAGATTAAATTTGTAAACAGACACCAAAGCGTTCGTTTCAAATCTCTCACAAATCTTCAAATTGACCTATGGTTGTGCTTTTAAAACGTGGACAATGCGTCTATACTGGAAATAAACTACAGAGTAATAAGTTGGGCTGTTGCCCGTGATGTCAGCTTTGCACCATTAGTCACCATTACTTGAGTCCTGTGGCTGTCGGTAGCGGTTTTTGTCGCGATGATTACTGGAGCAATCATCGCGATAAAAACCGGTTATCGAAAGCCAAATGTTTAACATATAATTAATTATTCCCTTCTGTCCTTCGGTTGTCGATAGCAGTTTTTCACGCGATGATTCCTTCAGTAATCATCGCGACAAAAACCGCTATCGACAGCCAAAGCGTTAACATATTCGAGGCGTGCTGCATTGTGCTGTATGCCGACGTTTCCAGCTGCAGCACGACTCGAGTGAGTTAACAGCCAATCTGCCATGTTGACATTGAAACCCGCTTTGACTGTCGTTAGCGCTTTTTGTCGAGGTGATTCCTAAGTAGGAATCATCTCGACTATACGCGCTACCGACAGCCAAAGGGTTAAATGGTTTTCAGTAAACACTGCGCGTACAAGACGCGATTGATGAATCGACCACGAGTATCGCCTGGTTTCCTTGACACCTGGAGAACGAAGTGCCTGGCCACACGCCAGATCAAAGCCGCCCACTACCACCACCTTTGAGATAGCAAGGCCTATTGGTTTCAACCTTTTGACACCGTAGTCTGCCAACTTGATTTTTCCCTGCTACCGTAGTAATTTTGACAAATTTCATTGGCCTTGTCTGTTGTAAAAATCTTATCATACCCCAACATATTTGGTATCAGTGGAAAAAGCAATTCAAGGTGAACTCGTAGACACTATGCTGAAGAAAATATTTTGTAATGTTAAGATTTTACAGGTGTATAAAGAAGATGGGGTAAGAAGCCAAAAATCAAAAACAGTTTCACACTGGGTTCCACTGAAACTGAACATGCTGTTAGTGTATTAGTTAGCCAGAGTGTGAAAATTACACTCACCTAGCATTCCAGAGACATATTCTAGTGTGTCACCAGTAAATAATCCAGAAAGAAAGGCACAACAGAAAAGTTTCTTCACACATAAAAGTTTTTACACCAAAATTCGCCATTTTTTTTTGCACATGGGGACGTTTTGTATTAGAGCTTCTAATTCGTTGGGTTCAGCCCATACAAACAAGAAAAGTCACTCTACAAGTAAAGAAATGAGTGCTTGACATATTATAGTAGATTGCTTCCCTTAGACCATACTGCCGGTATTGGCAATAGGGAAACTAGGCCAGCGCACATATGTGTGCGTCCCGTCGGCAACGGAGCTTTGCTTGGGGCACACATATGTGTGTTCCGTCGTCAAAAGGTCAATCGGGCAGTTGTCGCTGAACGTTCAAAAGACGTTTAACCCTTTTCGCGCCATGGGCGCATTTCCCGAATTTTGGAAGTGTAACTTAACGTCTATGTACCACTTGCAGGAGGTGGATTGACCATAATAATTCAAGGGTAGTGCCAGATTAGTTTGGCGCCTGAAGGCGCCAATGTAATCTGGCACAACCCTTGAATAATCACGGTCAATCAATCTCCTGCTGCACGGTGCTGGTGCTGAAAGGGTTAACCCCTTTCCTGCCACTGTAGTACATCGCATTTCTGAAATCTTCGTTCATTCAACGACCAAAAGCTGCAAACCATCCATGTAACACGGATGCAAATTGGTCTCAGCAAGAGACATAGATCCTCGTGAGCCCCCGCGACCGCGGGGGCTCATGAGGATCTATGTCTCTTGCAGTTGGATAGTGTTTAGTTTTTCTCGGCAGTGAACGGCTTAAACTCCTTCACCGCCAATGGACGCATATTGTGTTTTTGAAACCTGGAACGCAACCTCCAAGGTCCCCAGCTGTAAAATGAACCTGCATGCACGGTGGTTTCAGCAAGGCTCACATCTTCATAAGCATCGAAGCTTCCGGGGTTAATGAGGCTCTATAGCTCTCGCACTTGGTCGGTGTTAATTTTGTTCTCGCCAGTGAAGTTGGGTCATGTACATACATTTATTTGCAGAGACGTGTCAAGCCTACCCCTACTCTAAACGAGCCAGACGTGACAGAACCTTGAAATCATGGCACACATTCAGTTTGATTTACCTGCTTTTAGCGGCTATTCATTGAACCAGCCACGGCTGTATAGAGGTGACACGATCGTATGACAAAACTTACTAGAGTGTAACTGGGACTTACTTTCTCTGATAGACGCATACGTTTTATGACAGGAAGATTGCGAAAAGAACACGCCTGATGTAAGTGAGTTTGTACGATATCGTGTCAGTTTCACTTTACAATATCTTGTTTTCTTCAATTCAGGACTTCGTCGAATTCTTTGATTTTTTTTTTAAAGATTTGAAGTAGGCTATTGAATGTGCAGCCGAAATAAACTTTTATATAAAACCTTCCCTGCAAATGTACGTTCTGAAATCTTTGTTCATTGAACGACCAAAATCCAAAACCGCCTAAGAAACATGGATACAAACTGGTCTCAGCAAGAGGCATAGATCCTCATGAGCCCCCGCAATCGCGGGGGCTCATGAGGATCTATGTCTCTTGCTGTTGGAGCGTGTTCACTTTTTCTCGGTAGTGATGGGGATAAAAGGCGAACCGGAATGATACCAGCAGCACAAATTATCGATCTGGAAAATGAAACAACACTCCTTGAAACACCAAGTGCTCACAGACTATCTTGACCAGCTGCCTCAGAGTCAGCAACAGGGCACACGAGATAACTCGTACACAGACGATTACTTACACCTTTGAAGGCCCACTACCGCCGTCAGTAACTGTTCAAAGAAACACTTCTATAACAGATGGTTACGAAACGCAACACGCACGTCTAGTTATGGTTCATTTAGACACCGGACAATCCAGTTCAGCACACGTCGTCTTTAGATCAAGTTAACCTGACAATTAGTCCATTCCGTTCTAGAAATACAACGCTTTAAGTACGAGAAACAGCTAAAAATAGATTGAGACGCTAGCAGCAGCGCAGACGAAATAAGTGCGATTACGCGTGTGCTTTTGCTGCGTGTCCAAACTGCTGTTAAAGTTCATTAGGTGTGTCGACAAGGCATAACAAACACAAATGGTGCTAAAATGTGTCTTCAGATTTATGCGCAATGGTACTTCAAAGGCAGTACAATTTAAAAGCGTTGCTCGGGGTGCATCTCACCACCAGAAAGCGCATGCATATAACATAATATGATATTACATACACATAATATATATTATGACAGTGCTTTGCCGTGTTTGTGTTTAAGAGTATTATGCGCATAACACGAACGCGACAGTAAGACACTAACAGCGAAAGTAATACAACCTTACTCAAAACACTAAAGGACACTGACAAATAGGCCTAACTGACCAACAGAATGTGTGACACAAAACAAGGCATGCTGTGCCTTAACCCCCTAACCGCCGAGAGAAGGTGAACACGATGCAACTGCAAGAGACATAGATCCTCATGAGCCCCCGCATTCTATGACTCTTGCTCGGATCAATTATTATCCATTTTCCTTGGACGGTTGTGTGGGTTTTTTTGTTCGTTGAAGTAGGAAAGATTTCAAAAACAAAATATGCGTCCAGTGGCCGGGCAAGGGTTAACTTAACTTCTGTAGCTGGTAAAAACCCATTATCAATGTTCCATACGACCAATACACTATAACAAATGTGCAACGCGAAGCTCGTACAGTACTTAAAGGAGCGCACATTATGAGCATACCAGCATCTATCTATCTATCTGTCTGTCTGTCTGTCTGTCTGTCTGTCTGTCTGTCTGTCTGTCTGTCTGTCTGTCTATCTATCTATCTATCTCCAGTAGTCTTGCCGACGTTGGGGCACCACTGATGACTTGGCAACCAGCTCCCTCAAATCCTCTCTGTTCTCTGCCATTCTCAGCGTATCGCCCAACTTCAGTCCTGTCCACTCTGAGATATTGTCCTCCCATCTTTTCCTCTGTCTTCCTCTCCTTCGTCCTCCTTGCACAGTGCCTTGCAGTATTGTTTTGGCAGGCCCTGCTGAACGCGTGACATGCCCATACCACTTCAGTTTGCGTTTTCTCGCATACCAGCATAATCATGCTTAACTCTTAAACTCCCGGGATTCTATTGAATGGAAGTCATTTAGTTATGGGAGTTTAAGAGTTAAATTAATTTCCATTGTCTGAAATACATAACACGACGCTGACAAATACGTCCGTACTTCCTGTAAAGCCAGATCGCGTCATAAAGCGAAGACGTGAAAAACTGGATGACAGAAACAAACAAGCTTAAACTGAACGCCGACAAAATGGAAGCCATGCTGGTAGGCACTCGCCAGAAACTCTCTCAGCTCCCTCCCTCTCTCCACCTTCAACTCGACAGCACCCCTATCTCCCTCTCTGACTCGGCCAAGAACCTCGGCGTTATCCTCGATTCCTCTTTGTCCATGACCAGCTTCGTCTCCGCCACGGCCAAGGCATGTTATTTCCACCTCCGCCGCATCAGTCAGATCAGAAAATACCTCACTACCGAAGCTGCCACCAAACTTGCTGTCTCTCTCATCTTATCCCGCATCGACTACTGCAACTCTCTCCTTTCCGGCCTCCCTCACTCCACCACTTTCACTCTCCAATGCGTCCAGAACAATGCTGCCCGCCTCGTCCTCAGAAAGAAAAAATCCGACCACATCACACCTCTGCTCAAACTCCTTCACTGGCTCCCCACCCCCCCCCCCACTCCCAACGCATCCAATACAAAATTCTGTCTCTCTGCTACAAATCCCTGAACAACTGCGCTCCTGCCTATCTCTCCAACTTACTTCACCAAATACACACCTTCCCGCTCCCTCCGCTCTGCCTCCGACCCTCTCCGCCTCCACATCCCCCGCACCAAACTCAACACTTTCGGCCCCCGCTCCTTCTCCGTCTACGGTCCATCCACCTGGAACACTCTCCCACTCTCTCTTCGTCAGAAACACTCTCTCGCCTCCTTCCAGTCCGCCCTCAAAACTCACCTCTTTCAGCAGTTCTAGCACTATATCACCACACTCCCCACCACAAGCTGACCGTCGTAATGTATTTCACTATTTGTGGTACGTGAGACATTGTCTAAAGCGTGCGCATGCGTGCGCGAGTTGTGAGTGCGCGCTTAGAGTTATAATTATTATAAGATAAGCGCATTACAAATACCGTAATTATTATTATTATTTATAAATAAAACGAGCATTAACCAGGACATTTAATTCGAGAAGTGTTGCCTACGGATACGCGTTTTTTTTTCCAAGCTTATCTCAATGGGACACGTCTCGAATGCGTTTTGCCTTTATCTGTCTAAAATCAGTATGTCCAGAATTTTAGAAAAGCGAGCTTTTTATTGAAAAACAATGAAATAGTCGCCTTTCCATAACTTAACATACTCGCTTTTGCAAAATAACAACTGCTGCTAGTCCACTGATCAAATTTAGGAGGGGTCGATTCTCCGACAAATGTAAGCTTGGTGTACGAGATGAATGGACGATGGTAGTTCAAAGGGAAGCGCGCCAGAGTAGGTTTTTGACGAGAAAAAGTGAACATGACCCAAATGCAAGCGGTATTGATCCTCATGAGCCTTGCAATTGCGGGGACTGATGAGGATCTATGCCTCTTGCTGAAACCACTTTTTTCTATTAAATCGCCATCTTCCTCAGACGGCTGGATTTACCTTTGGCGTTGAATTTACAATGAAATCAAAAACAGAATTATGCGTCCACTGGCAGTGGAAGGGTTATAGACCACCACCGTGATAGACTATCACGGTCCGACCACATCTCACTGCAGTTTGTCACGTGTGAAAGGGTTAAATGCAAACACAACGCTTCAAAAGACACGACAACTATGTAGCATACATACATGCATATTTGCAGCAGCTGGCACGTAAATAAGCCTACCTGGCCTGATCACGCACAGTCTCATAAATAACGCACAACAAAGCCAGTATACACTCTCCCTGAGGGCATCGGCTACAACACCCTGTCGCTGTACCAAGCACGAGCCACGCAGTCGATTGATCGATCCCATTTTCTGACCCACATTCTGTCTGTAATCTTACCTGTTGGGCAGCACAACAACGGCTTGTCTTTATTTCACTATGGTGTGAACCCGTTGCACGTTGGAGAGACCAATCCTTTATGATCGATATAAGCTATCCGCCTCTTCTTAAAAGGAGCCACCAAAGCGGTCCATTAATTCTGCTTTCGCCAGAGGCATAGAGCCTACAGAGCACCAGCAGACACCTTCTAAGGAAGGGAGTTACAAAGGAAACACTCTAATTCCGTCTGCAAGAGGCATAGATTCGCATGAGCCCTTGCATTCGCAAGGGCTCATGAGAATCAATGCCTGTTGGAGGCTGTGATCGGCTCCATTTACTTACTGTGCTCAATGGAAAATCGGATTCTGTGCTCTTTGCTTGAAAGGAGCGGCATTTTTTTTAACTCCTTAAATCCTAGAGCTAAATGACTTCCATTCTGTCGAATGGAAGTCATTTAGTTCTGGGAGTTTACGATTTAAAATAAATGTAAGCGCATACATAATATGTCTATAAAGACACAAACACCAGGCCTCCTTCACAAACTTACATCTATGCTTCAAAGAAGAAGGCGGCCATCGGAGTATACTCCTGTGACTGGAGGACAGTTTTCGTTTTGGTTCTCTGCACTGGAAGACTATCATACTCTATAAATACACTATTGAGTCAAACCTTTTAACTTTTAGTGATACCCGAGTGACGTATTTCGTGACGTTTCTGGACCAATCTGTCAAAACCCGGGTCAGGTGGACTGACTGTTACTCGGTTTATTTCGTGTCGATAAAATTGTTGTCCCCAGGGTGTGAGGTGGCTTCTTTGTGATCCTAACTCATACACACTGTGATAGATTTCTGCAGTCGTGACTGACTCGGTCCTCATATATGGGGGAGTGGAGGGAGGGGGTGGTGGAGGTGAGGGGGGGGGGTCCGGTGGGGAGTGGGGGGGGGGGGCGAAAGGGAGGGGGAAAGGGAGGGGGTGTGAAGAGTGGGGGTTGGGGTGATTTCTGCTCCCCTTTGAGTGTAAGATTCGCGTAATAAATAATTACGTAAATAATTAACAGATTCTTTGTGCCTTTTGATACAGGCTAGCGTTCGATTTTTTCTTTTAAGTGATGAGTTTCAGTACAACAGGCAAATGGACCCGATGCTAACTCTGCGTTGCAGATTGAGCACGAAATCCAAAATCACAATTCAGCACAAAATCAACTTGTCAACTTGAAATCTATACACTGATGTAAATGTACTCAGCATGATGCATAAAATCCTCATGACACCCCCCCCCCCCCTCCCGTAGATGCCGGGATTCATGAGGATTTATCCGCCGTAAGATGGTCTTAGTCGCCTGCTCGGCCTTAAACCCAAATAACTAACTAACTATGAGGATGTATGCCTCTTGCCCATGTGACCTCTGTACTCTTTCTATACACAGTAAAGGCTCGATAATGAAAATACCACCATAATGGCTGATCCCGGGTACTGTTTATTTAGGCGGCTCTTCACTGTCTGATAAGGTGACTTTGCTAAGCAACATTGCACACACAGCTATAGTGAAAGAATATATAGAGCTGACGCATGACAGTACTGTACCATACATCCAAACCCTAGTCAGTCTGCAATAAGACATATTGATAGCTGATCGCGTGAAACCGTAACAGCGGCTGTAGTTTGTGGTGAGCGGGAAGGGGAAAGGGTGGAGAAGATGTGTGTGTGTGTGTTTGTGTGTGTGTGTGTGTGTGTGTGTGTATGTGATTGTGTGTGTGTGTGTATGTGTGTGTGTGTGTGTGTGTGTGTGTGTGTGTGTGTGTGTTGTTGTTGTTGTTGTTGTTGAGGAAGGGGAAAAAGGTAGGGGTGATGGGTGGGAGGGTGGGTGGTTGGGGGAGGGCTGGGAGAAGGTCGAGGATTCGAAAAAGGAGTAGATTAATATAAGACTGTGCAATGTATTTTTAATCAATTTGGGGAACTCTTACCAGTTCGCTCCCTTGGCCATCGTATGTATACATACGAAGCCACGCCCATGGAAAATTCCATCGTGTTTACTGAATTAAAACCAATTAATTTTTACTCTCAGTATTATTGTCATAACGTATTGACATTAGAAAGTCACTTTCATATGATAGAATGAAAAAAATATTAATTTTGAGTTTGTTCGTGACCTTTGTTATCGATTGAGTCACTACATCTGCCATCTTGCTTTCCCTACTGCGTTATTTTCACTGCTTGCGATTTCTCTCTGCGAATATTCCGTCAAAATGAGTTCATCTGAGTCCGAAAGTGAAGTGTATCTCACTGAAGGGGAATCTTCCAGCAACCAGGCCACTGAAAATGATTCTAGCACCAGCGATGTGGAAAAAATGAAAAAAAACCATCGCAGGTCATTGTGACACTTTCTATTTTGGTTTGACCATGTGCTATCCATGTGAGTCTTTGTTTACCTATTGTCTGGTTCAGAATCGTGAAACTTTATGAAGTACATAAACAAGTTTTATTACTTGCTGTGTATTGCCTCAGTGATATTTTCAGCAAGTCAGAGATTTTCAGAGAAGCACATGTTTGTTGTCTCAGTCATGCCAGGTGTTGACACGCCCATTTTTTCCTGCCCTTGACCGGTGTAGATTATGTTGTGTAACTCTTAGAAATTCAAACACATTTTCTTGAAACTTCACAAAAATGTGTAGAAATGATTTGTCCACACACTGGATTCACATTTTAAACAAAGGGGCAAGAAACAAAAAAAATTTCTTCTTAGTGACTTTCGTGAAAACTGTTTTTGGAAACCGGACACCATTTTTTCTTCGTCGCTAAATAAACAACAACTTCTAAACTACGTTAAGTACAGACTTTTTACTTATCCTGACTGAAAGCTGACTCAATGCACTTTAATATGCTGTATAATAAGCCAACTTTTGACCACTAGAAGAGCTTTCAGCAGCATTTGTTCTTGGTCATGTGTGAGGGTAAAAGTCATTTTGTTCACTGGCCTCAAATAGAGCGAACTGGTAAGAGTTTAAACCAGCACCAAAAGCACAAACAACAACAACAACAACAACAACAACAACAACAACAACAACAACAACAGCAGCAGCAGCAGATAAACGACGACAATACATCTCAAAACGAGTTGCTTCTTTACAAAATGTCTCAAACACTAATTTCATGTATGTTGCAATCCTCGAACTGTGTCATATATATATATATATATATATATATATATATATATATATATATATATATATTTTTTAAAATCTAAATTTAGGCCTATGTCAACAATTTTCTGCAGTAACTTTAACATTTACAAATTTAGAAGCAGTGAGGATGATGATAATGATGATGATGATGATGATGATGATGATAATAATAATAATAATAATAATAATGATGTTAACCCATTTAGCTCTGACGCACTACAACAGGAGATGGGTCGACCATGATAATTCAAGGGTAGTGCCAGATTAGCCTGTCGGCGCCAAGCTAATCTGGCACTGCCCTTGAATTATTATGGTCGATCCATCTCCTGCAACTGGTGCATAGTCATTAGATGGCGCCTCCAAAATTTGGGAAATACGGCCGTCGGGTTGAATGAGTTAATAATAATAATAATAAGATTTCTGCTACTACTACTACTAAATTGTTCTTATTGAACACTGCTCTTCAGAAAGCAATGGAGTCACTGCGCTATAAAGCACACACACGTGCACACAATCACACACACACAAGCATACACTACTTTAGCCCATTTAGTCCTGACGCACTACAGCAGGAGATGGATCGACCACGATAATGCAACTGGTATATAACCGTTAGGTGACACCTCCCAAATTTTGTTAAACGCGGCCTTGAGGTTACATACTTATGCCACCTAATCCATTCCCATCACCTTACATCCTCTCACTTGTTACATCAAAAGCGCAAAACCTCTGAAACAGATAAAGAAATTTATAAGAAATGACTTTGCTGACATGTTACATGGAAACTTTTGTTACAATTAACTACTCGTATGTCATGACGCAGTTAAATGCGATACGCATTGTAAATTTTTTAAATGAATATTTTATCTTTAACACGAATTTAATAGCGTGTCCATGATGTCAAAGGCGGGCAGACTAAACCTCTAACAAGTGAAGTAACAAGATAACACTTCATTACGTCATATCTAGTTACGCTAACCTCGCTGCTGAACGCACATATGGCGCGAAGCGCCGTATGTGCGTATGTATGTGTGTGGGTATGTATGTAAACAAGATAAACTCCGATATTTCTGTACATACAAGCTTGAGACTTGGCGAAATACTTTCTTAAGTGGGTGGCTAAAAGAGACTCCGAGCATATTGTAATTGACGACATAAACAACCGTTTATAGGAAGTCGGTTGACCCAGATTAGAGTCCATATGTTTTCACATATTTACTTGAACTTTTGCATATAGCTAGTTTGGAGAAAGACATTGAATGAGTTCGTTAGCCAGCTTTGTATCCTTTCAACTTCTTTAGTAAAAATTAATTCTTTTCAGAAAATAATTTAAAACACTAAAAACCTTTACTTCTAGAGAAAGTCAGACAGTGGCGGCGACGTAAAAGAGCACCAAGCAGACACTGACATAATACTCTAAATATGACGTCATTCTCTCTCTCGCGCGCGCAGCTCTCTGCGCTCTCTCTCACAGAAACATGCGCGCGTCTTCAGAAAGAATTATAAAATCCTTATGAGCCCTCCAGGCGCATGAGGATCTATGCCTCTTGGAGATGTTTGGAGCGAGCAAGCACACACGCACTAACACGCACACACACATCGACGCTCTTTCAGAAGAGCATGCAGGTGACCCGTATACTTAGTATATCATGTAGCTAGGTAAAGTCAACCTGCTTTCACACAAGACTGAAATTGTAACGTGAAAATCTAGTCTTGTCAACATTTTTTCAAGCCTATGAAGCGAAAGTGAAACTCGTATACGTAAAATATAAAATTGCGTAAAAACTAAAACTTACGTCATGACAAATGACGTTTGACAAATCAATGAAGCGTATGTCCTGCGCCCCTTATAGAACTCACTGACGGATTGGCAGATTTGCGAGACTTTTTTCAATAGGAGATCATTCAACATCAGAATAAGGTGAAAGACAAAAGGTAGAGACCATTGACAGCGAGGAAAGCTCTCATATAGAAGGGACTTTGTGGATTATGGTTCATCCTAACTAGTTGTTTATTCACGCACTGAAGTTGAAGAGATATTTTTTTGTTGTGACCTCGTTCGTGATCTATCAATCGCTTTCGATAACGATAAAGATCAACTGTTCGGCAAACATCTTGTTGATTTATAGCTTTCTGATTATACGATATTTCAAAAAGCAAGCCAACTATGGGGCGATTAAGTACTATAAAACTATCAGCAAGAGGCTTAGATCCTCATGATTCCCCCGCAGAAGCGGGGGCGCATGTGGATCTATGTCTCTTGCAGTTGCATCGTGTTCACCCTCGCGGGGGTCATGAGGATCTATGCCTCTCGTTGGATCCGATGACTCATTCACACCCACGTTCGTTGCACACACGGAAGCGGCCATTTAACGTTCCATTTATAAAGCAGTATCAGGTATTTCGAAGTACACGTATTTCAGTTCGGTGCTAAGGACTTCCTTAACTCATTCAGCCCGACGCACGAATTTTGGAGGCGTCATCTAACAACTATGCACCTGTTGCAGGAGATGGACCGACCATGATAATTCAAGGGTAGTGCCAGATTATCTTTGCGCCGACAGGCGCCAAGCTAATCTGGCACTAATCATGGACGACCCATCTCCTGCTGTAGTGCGTCAGGGCTGAATGGGTTAATTTTTGAGCACTTACTCTCCGAAATCCATTCGAGAAGCTCAGAAAGAAAATCAATATTATATATTTGTGCGTGATTATAGTTAATCGACGAAGGTGGGAAAATAATCCTCTGCCCCTTACCACCTGAGACTACAAGAAATTCTAGAGGACAATCATAAAGAGTGTTGTGCTAGCTTAACCCGCTCTCATGAGAATCTATGCCGCTTGCAGACGCCACTTAGAATTCATGTTCCTGCTACCGCTAGGGCCTTTTCGACCTTTTAGTGTTGAATAAAAGAAGGCTGCAAATACACAATCTGCATGGCGAGTTAATATACGTTATTGGTAGCAGGGGTTTGCTACACGGACCCTGTTAGGCCTGATCGAGGTCAAAGGAACTATTGCACCCCGAAGGCCTGAGGGGTACAATAGTTCCTTTGACCTACCGAAGGCCTACAATGTTCCGTTTAGCAAGCCCCTGCTACCAATAACGTATTTGTTTTCATTCCTCCACAATTTTTATAAACAAAATCAAGAAGAAATTTTCCGACCTGGATCACGCCAGACATGACTGACGTCGACTTATGACGTAATTTAAAATCTTTCACAACGTTGCCGTCTCCAGTAGTGTGCCTGTTCTTTCGAACAACACTAAGTAACTTTGTACTTTAGAACGTTTTGGTGGTCTTTTATAGAACAACACCGACATCGAAGACGCGCCAGAAAGAGGGCTACAAAAAGTCCGCCATTAGTCGCTAGTACTCGCTACAAGGGTTTTTGTAGCACGGTGACATTGTACGGTTTGCGCTAACAGATTTGGTCTTGTGACGTAGGGATGAAAACAATGGCGTTTATTGCATGGCGGACTTTATCATTTTTGTTTTTGGTGGTGGTGGTACTGGTTAATCTTTTTTTTTTTTTTTCTTTTTTCGTTTCAATAAGATATGCAGTTCGTTCACTGAATGCTTAAGACGGTGTTGTGCCAAGTCTTCTGACGTTACATCGTCATTCCTCTTTTACGAATATTAAAACCATGAAAAGCGATACATATTGAAAACAGATATCCAATCCCCTTGACTTTGTCCGCCTAAAGAAAACAACAATTAGAAACAAACGAAATAATACTGAAAATGAAAAACACGGATATAAATTGGACCAGCAAATGACACGAACCTTTTGCAACCTGAGAACTACGCGGGATCTGTAGCTCTTGCAGATGAAAGGGTGCCTGTCGAAAAGTGTAGATATACTGAAGACTTGTGCAATGTCTACCGTTTGAAGCGACTAAGGACTGGCCTTTGTGTGAGATGTAAACCGCTTTCAGGCCACTCGTGCGTCTCGGTGTCTCTCTGGGTGAAAAAGACAGATTGAACCAGCTTTGTTCACTACCCTTTCACGCCACGACAGGAAACAGATTGACCATGACAGTTCAAGGGTGGAGCCAGAAGAGCCGCTTGGCGCCTGTAGGCACCAAGCTCTTCTGGCACCACCCTTGAACTATTATGGTTCACATTTTCTGCAGAATTAATTAAGTCTTCAGAAGGCAATGCTGCCGTTATCTGACAAATGCCAACTCCAGACCAAGAAGGTGACCGCCAAGTCTGCAAAATGCGGAGAAACACGACGAAGAAAGAAACAGGAGTAGAAAAGGCAGTTACAACACAATTTAAAGACAAAGCGTGCTTCTTTCTTCGTTGGGTTCTTCTCTGACAAAATCTCGTATACCCATTTTTGAGAAAAGCGAGACTGCTATTGTCATTGTGTACAACGAACCTTGCTTTTCACATTAATATGGACACACTGGCTTTATGCCAGATAGCGGCTGAATTCCCAATTTGGGGACTAAGTCACTGTGATAAAGACGTGTGCACTTGATACAGGCAGTACACTGAACATGTACTGTATGACACTACAGAAATAAAAACTGATGAGTAATACATTTATAACGTCATGTGTACGTAGGACATGCATAGGTAGCCCTTCCCTGGGGACTATACTACTTAATTACAGTAACGTCATGTGTACACATCACTTAAGATAGATATCACTTACATGGGCAACAGTACTAAATGACAATAACTGAATCAGTGAATGGTAAAGTTGCCAGTAATCCTTTACACTGATTTGTTCATATTTGTGCATAGCTTATCCAATCGAAAGATACGAGTGCAATGAATTTACGTCAGGCATGCTTTCAGTCTGGACAGGCGCACAGTATGATGCTGACACTGACCATGTCAACCATGTGCAAGTCGGTAGCGGTTTTTGTCGCGATGATTCCTGTCAGGAATCATCGCGACAAAAACCGCTACCGACACCCAAAGGGTTAATGTTGCCTTAATGTTGCCTTATCCGCGGCGGACTTCGACTGATAAAAAGTTCGCCAGTACAGCGGGTTTTCAGTGTTCTCTTGCCTCAACTGAAACCTTTCAAACGACTAGGCGCACGTAACAGTGGCGTGATCCTGTCTCGCGTGCACAACGGGGGAACTCGTCCGCGTACTAACGAGAAGAAGGGCAGAAATGTCTTCCGCATGAAAGTCACCATTAAATAAAAATGAAGTAATCCTTATTGTGCAGCATTATTGTAGGACATACCAAAAACATCTACAAAGGTGTTATTTAGAAGTCATTAACTCATTCGAGACGTGCCGCATCCGCATACGCGGCAAAAGCCGCGTATCCGGATGCGGCACGTCTCGAATGTGTTAACCCTTTATTGCTGGAGTAGGTCGCTTTAACTATTTAAAGCTCCTAGCGAGCGTTATCTCGGAACTCGCCGATGAAAATAGACACAGGAAGTACACAGAATCAATCCAGGAAGTTTGCATTCTACACGCGAAATCTCGTCAGTTGCGGCATGACTGTGTTTTGCAAGAACAATATCATGATGCAAAGATTATGATGACGTCATTTCACAAAACAATGTCATGAAGCGTAGCTTATAATGACGCCACTTTGCAGCACAAGCTAATAATGACGTCACTGTCTGCAATGGAATAATGCACCTTTCCGGGACTTTTCTGTGGTACTTTCTGCTTCTGTTTAATCGAGAGTTCCGAGAGAACTCTGACAGTACACAGTGCCTGCAGTTAGAACGTCGTATACATTCACTGACATCACAACACTCTGTAATCTAGTGCACGCGGAGTTTTCATCTGCAAATATTGCAACGATAGTTGTAAATGTAGTTTGTTCACCGGTACTGCTTGCATGCTTGCATTACAGTTCATTTCAAATTCACATTAGTATTAGTTGTAGTTGAATGTATGTATATCGGGTGACGCACTGAAGAAATGTAACAAATCAAATTAAACTTGTCAGTTATGGATGTTTGAGAATGCAAAAATAATAAACTATCAAAAGTATGCACCTCAATCTGTTGTAAGATCAAACTCGGCGAGATATATCAACGCCGGATCAATCAGTTTTTTAAGGGGGGGGGGGGGGGGCTCAACGACAATGTAAAAACTATACACTGTTGTAATTGTTACGGTACAGTGGAAAGAAGGGGGGGGGGGGTAGGGGGTGCTGCAATAACATTAAAGCACCCCCCTCCTTCTCGGACTATGTTGTAGACTGGCAGGGAATGATTTTGTTTAAGCCAATGGGGTGGGGGCGGGGGGGGGGGGGGGGGGGGGTGGGGGGGTGGGGGGGTGGGGGTGGGGGCGGGGTGGGGGGTGGGGGCGGGGGTGGGTGGGTGCTGTAGTACCAAAGCACCCCCCCACACACACACACACACACACAAACACACACCCCTAGATCCGGCTCTGTGTATAATTAGAGATCTCATATAAAACCTGTTTGAAAACATTTGAAATGGGCTGTACGTGTCATTCATACAGTTCCTATTGAACGGCTGGGACATCATTCAACTTACGGTAGTACATACACGTTGCCACCATAGAGCTTCAGCAATACATATCGGCAGCTAACAAAGGTATAATACACCATGGAAAAGCAACTGAACTGTATTCTATAGACACGGATTGCCTTCCATACATCCATCAGCCAGCTAAGTCGATGTAAGCAAGAGGCATTGATTCTCATGAACCCCTGCGAATCAGGGGCTCATAAGAATCAATGCCTCTTGAGGGATTCATGAGAATCTATACCTCTTGCTTGCTGAGATCGTGAGTTCTACCTGCTCCTCACACTGAAGGCGATATTCTCGGTCTAGGCGCAAAACGGCACCTTTCGCAAGACTGTTCTGCTCCAGAAAATCTCTCCCGCGACGCAGACAAAAAACGAACGCCGGAATGAATTTAATGTTTTCAGGTCCCGCGCCAGGGTAAATTCTTAACCTTTGGTTGTCGGTAGCGGCTTTTGTCGCGATGATTCCTGTAGGAATCATCGCGACAATAACCGCCACCGACAGGCAAAGGGTAAATATTTGACTGGGGCTTTTGGTTTGACAGCTGTGAAGAGGTGTATGGAGGGGTGTGTGACTCGAGCTGGTTTTATTTCGATAGCCGGAGTGTGCATCTTGCCTGTGTTTCAATTATTTTATGGGGTTTTTTTTTTTTTTTGGGGGGGGTGTTTTTTTTTTTTTTTTTTTTTTTTTTTTCAATGAGTTTATAATATTATGTCTATAATACGGAGACAAAAAAAAAAAAACAAAACAAAACAAAATAACAAGAAATAAATAAACACCAACAAACAAAAACAACAACACAACCAAAATACCAACAACAAAGCCAAACAAACAGAACATTCCCATCTTGGGATTAATGTAGTATGTTTACTTGACATTGCTTGACTTTATATGACGATCAACTGATTGCTCAATTGTCTATTTATACTTGTTTTGATCACGACTGAAATTGTAGTAGGTGTTGTGCGTGCCACCGAGTCACTGTGCCATTGCCGGATTACATAAATGATTTGCGTAAATTACTGTGATCCGGCACGGTGGGAGTGTCGGTCGCTAATGTTTTTACCTTTGACACACCATCAAATACCGTGAAAGTGATATAGGACACTGCGTCAGGTCCCAGAGACGAAGAACTCACTGAATAGAGCGGATTGCAATGTTACGTACTAACAACGGTATATGAGTAGTGAGGTTTTGTTTGCGACGAACGACTACCAACAACGAACGAGAGCGCTAAATCACAGGGGATAACCAACATAGACATCACTCCAAACATCTCAAAGAGGCATAGATCCTCGTGAGCCCGAAGGCCTCATGAGAATGTATGCCTCTTGGATATGTTTGGATTGGTGTTTGTTCGCCATGCGGTTTCGCTCTCGTTCGTTGCAAACAAAACCTCACTATAGCACAAAAGTAAATTGAGTTGACGTAGATTTAGTTTCAATGACTGAAATAACGAGGAAGTAATAATTATAAATTAACTTCAGCAAATGTGATTTGAAAGAGAGTTAACACATTTTGCCCCAAGGACCAAAATCGCTAAAATGTTGAAGTTAGCCTCTGAAGGACTGCCGTATTACAATTCTAGAGACAGATCGAGCATGATAGTTCAAGGGTGGTGCCAGAATAGCTTGGCGCCTGTGGGCGCCAAGCTATTCTGGCACCACCCTTGAACTATCATGCTCGATCCATGTCCTGATGTGGTCTGTCGGGGCTGAATGAGTTAACCTTAGATGTCGCCTCACTTCTATACAATGGAAGTCGATCTAAACCTAAGGTAAACTCAATTTCAAATGTAGTCAGATAAAATCTAAGGTAAATCACATTACAACATGAAACCTGACCAATCTATAAGTCAGTTTCAATGCACAGTTGGCTATCCCAAGTTCCTACCATTAACCGCCCTTAATTGTTTCCGCTTTGCCAAAAGCAGCGTATACAGAATGAATGCCGAAAAAAAACCCCGAAACGATCCATCTATAAGAGACATAGATTATGATGTTTGCGGGGGCTCATCATAATCTATGCCTCTTGCTGGCATCGCATTGTATCTCGTTTACTTGGACGGCTGTAGCTCTCTGGCGTTGAATTGAACCTAAATATTTCAGATGCACAACCCGCGACAATTGACAGTGAAGGGTTAATCATAAACTTAGTAAGCCGTATTAACCCATAATTTATTCCCGACGCCCTACAACAACAGATGGATTGACCTTAAAAAGAATAATAATAATAATAATAATAATAATAATAATAATAATAATAATAATAATAATAATAATAATAATAATGGCTATTTATATAGCACTTAATCTTAATCCAAAGCTCTAAGCGCTTTACAATCTGTACACACAAATTAAAAATACAATGACATTTGCACATAACAAGCAAAACACAATACACGAACACACCACTTTTAGAACGGTGAAAACTTCAACAACATGGCACGATCAATAACTCACATGTGGCTTGAAAACATATAGCATCGTACGCAACATGCGTTTAGTGACACACGAAAAGCAATACAGTAAGGTGTCTGTCAACGGCAAGTGAACTCTCAGTACACAGTACACATACTCAACAGCAGATTCGGTTTTACCATTACTAAAGATTTACAGAGCGCGCAATGGATAACTGGCAGAAACTGTGTTCTTTTATATTATTATTATTATACTTCGTATATCTACAAGCACTCGAGAGGCGCCTATAGGTGCCTCTCGAGTGCTTGTTGATATTCGAAGTACAATAGTGATAACACAGTTATATTGTAATAATAAAAAAATAAGGGGAGACTGCCTTATAACACACACACACACACACACACACACACACACACACACACACACACACACACACACACACACACACACACATACACACACGCGCGCACACACACACACACACACACACACACACACACACACACACGCACTCAATGTATAGTCAGCTGCCCCCCCCCCCTCCCGCCATCCCCCCTTTCCCCCCCCCCCCCACACACACACACATACACACACCCCTCTCTCTCTCCTCGAATAACACCCGCAGGTATGAGTCGAGAAACACATTTTCACGATATTCTCACAACGTAAAATATCTATCCGCTCTTCATCACACTGTAATGTCAGAGACAGAGCAGGTGGGCTCTGAAGAGATAGTGTACAGAAAAGATCGATTTATCGATCTTTTCTGTACACTATCACTTCAGAGAATACCTGTTCAGTCTGAACGTTGTTATATATACACAGTGAAAACGCGTTTATCGAGCTATGGCTGTCCACACACTCTTTCCTCAACAGGAGAACAAGACTCTATCCCAAGTCATTGTAGCCGGCTCTCCGGGAGAAACACAGACCTCGCAACGTCGTCAGAGTGAAGACACACCCATCCTGCAAACAGCGACATGTAAAAAGGGTACTCAGGGCAATGTGATGTTATCCGTCACAAACTACAAAGAAGAAAATCCAGACTAACATCGTTGACTTAACCCTTATCTGTCGGTAGCGGTTTTGGTCGCGATGGTTCCTGCAGAACGTTGGTAAATTTGGCAGATTTTGGCCGCCAGTAAGAGGCATAGATTCTCATCAGCCCCTGTTACTACATGAGCTCATGAGAATCTATGTCTGCAAGCGTAACTGACGATGTACCAGGAGAGCTTTAAATTACACGTGTAAAGGGACGAAACCTTCCTTTTACAAATTTCGCAGAGCCTTACAGGAGTTATTTCCCTTTTTATGTGTTCCCGCTCAGCCGTTTTCTTGGGTGTACAACGAACTAATTATTGATGATGATGATGAAACTTTATTTTTCAACGGTAAAAAGTTTTGACAGAAAACAAATCGTCATTTTACAAACTTGCCGTTGCTAACATCTACAGCATAAAATTAAGGAAACTATAAAAAAATTATAATAATTTTAGAATAAAAATATATTTACATACAAAACCCAAAAGCATCATTATATACAGAAAAAATAATAAACTCATCACCCAAACATGCACATACGCACGCACACACATACACTAACACACACACACGCACGCGCGCATACACACATACCAACCATTTGCATGAAATACACAAGGTACAAGAAATATTGCAGTGCCTGAGAAGTACTAAGTTTGACTCATCAGCTAATCATAAAGTTTTGTTTAAAAAATTCCTGGTGAGGTTATAGTTTTAAAGTGAGCAGGGATAGAATTCCAAGCATATGGACCAGAGAATGACATACTAGTTTTAAAGAGGTCGATTCTTGGCAATGGTAGGGGCAAGGTATTGTTTCTTGAGGCCCGTTCACGTTCTTGCTGAGGTATAAATTTAGTGATTAGATACTGGGGTGTCATATTATTCAGTATCTTATGCATAAAGACGCATTTGTTTAAAGTAAGTTGCTGACGCAGACCCAGAATGTTTAAATATCTAAATTTGTCTGTGGTAGGGATGGGGCGTCTATCTATTATTTTTACAGCTCTTTTGTATATGGAGTTTAACCTCTTCATGTGGACATCACTGCAGCCGTCCCACACTGTGGAGACATAATCAACGTGAGACTTTATAATTATGAGCATGAAAAAACAACTTACGGGTATTTGTATCCGTTACATGTCTAAGCTGGGACAATAGGAAAGTGTTTTTAGCAATGGTCTTACAAACAGCATTTATATGGGTCTCCCAGCTCAGTTGTTCGTCAACATGTATTCCTAAGAATTTATGCTCAATGACTTGTTCAATAGGTTCAGCGTTTAATTGTAAGTGTAATGGCTGCAGTCGGCGTTGATGTTTTTGTCGCGTGGCGATTAAGATACTCTTTGTTTTAGCTGGATGAAGAACCATATGGTTCTGTCTACACCAGTCAGATATCTCATTGAGACCGCGTTGTAAACTATGGCTAATGTCCGTCGTCTTTTTACCAGAAACATGAAGACTCGTATCGTCAGCAAATAAATTACAATTAACGTCAGAATTAGTAATATGCAACGGTAGATCATTAATAAATAGTATGAATAAAAGAGGTCCCAAAATAGATCCCTGGGGGACTCCATATTTTACATTTCCTTGATTAGAGTATCTTCCATGGGCGTACACCATTTGTTTTCTGTCTTTGAGATATGATCGGAAGAATGCTATAGCGGTTGCGTTCAAGTGATAAACTTTTAGCTTATTTAGGAGAATGTCATGGTTCACAAGGTCAAACGCCTTTTTAAGGTCTAAGAAAACTGCTCCTGACATCAGGCTTTTATTGATTGCTTCCAGCCAGCTGTCTACAATATGTGTCAGTGCGGACTGACAAGAATGTTTTGGTCTAAATCCAGACTGGTGATTATTAAGTAATTTACCTTTTTTTCTAGAAAATCAAGGATATGTTTTTGAATGTGCTTTTCAAGGGGCTTTGACAAAGCTGACAGAAGTGAGATTGGGCGATAATTATTGATATCTTCAAGATCTTTATTTTTAGGGATTGGGATTACCTTTGCTTCTTTAAGAATGGTTGGAAATGTACTTTGCTTTATGCAGAGGTTGAACATATATGTTAGAGATTCTACAGTATACGGTAATGAGATTTTGAGGGTTTCATTATCAATACCATCAATGCCAGCAGACTTTTTGTTCGGAATGCTAGAAATATATCTGCCGACTTCCGCAACTGTAATATTAGGGATGGTGAAAGTATTTGATATAATTGTATTTTTGGAGTGTTCTCTAAGAGAATTCGGCACTTTATACAGTTTGCTCTTATTTGCAGCTGACAATGCCAGTGTTTCGGCTGTCGCTAAGAAATGGTTATTTAATATATCAGCTGACATATGAGATGGGATTTCGGGTACTGATTTACCCTTCGTTATAACGTTCAGAGCTTTCCAGACAGATGCCGTGTCCTTCTTGTCTCGAATCATTTGTTGGGAAAAAAAGACTTCTTAGAAGCTCTAACTAAATATTTGACACGATTGCGTTGTTGTTGTTTTTTTGTATTCTTCGTACTTTTGCTCTTTTTTAAGTTTGTCTCTAACTGACATGGCCTGCTTGATATCCGCTGTTAACCAGGGTGGCAGGGTGGAATGTTTAACTCGTTTTTCACGTATTGGCGCATGTTTATTGAGGACACTGAGAAACAGATCCATCCAGCACGACAAGGCACTGTCAGGAGATTGGTGATCATAAACCTCGCTAAACGGAGCATTGTGCAGATCCCACAGAAATTCGTCTTTATTAAAGTGTTTAAAGGAGCGATATTTTATAGTTTTATGTCTTTAGTTTTTTGCTTGTCTAGTTTCATTGAGACGTTACAACATACTGGGTTATGATCGCTGACTGCTAAGGAGGGAACATGTACATTTGATATTTTATCGTCATTTGAAACGTAAATGTGATCAATTAAGGTTGAAGATGTAGATGTGGTTCTAGTGGGGATTTTAACTAATTGTTTTAAACCGAATAAGGCTGTTGTTGATGCCCATGCAGCGTGGTACCCTTTGGGCTTAAGTAGGTCAATGTTAAAGTCGCCCAGAAGAACAATGTTATCTTTACTTTGATTAACTTTATCCATCATTTCTACGAAGTGATCATACCAGTCCCAACTGGCTGCTGGATTTCTATAAATAAAGCCAATCAGAACTGGGGGTGATTTAGATGTTTTCACCTCAACCCATAAACTTTCAACTTCGGCTGACTCTAAATCCTGTCGTCGTTTAACGTTACTAATTATCGAGTCATGTATATATACTGCTAGTCCAGTGTGCTGAGGGCTTGAGGCATCTCTGCGGAGTACTGAGAAGTTTGGGATTGAGATGAGGAGTTATCCCTGATAGTGCTTTTAAGCCTAGACTCGGAGACACCAAAATCATGAAAATGTGTGGGCGTGTTCAAGAACACAGACAAATCTGGCACCTTATTAACTAAATGGTAAATGTTGAAGTGGCCAATTCTCAACTCATTAGTTTGTTGTGGGGCAGTTTTTACGCTATATTTTGGCATGTCGCTAACCGAACAAACGTAGCAAATAATAAATTACAATAATGTTTTAAACAAATACAAATAATGTCAGTGTATATAATATAAATAAGAAAGCGACAGAAAAAAAAAACACAAGGCAACAACTACAACGACAAAACAAAATTAAAATGTTTTTGACTCCCTTGGTCAGAGTCCAGCTGCGAGTTCGACTTGTTTGGTAATGTCAAATACAAAAGATATAAAAGTTCGACAGATGTGTAAAAATAAAAAATAAAAAAAATAAAAAAAAACAATTTAAAAAATAAAAAAAACACTTCCAAGTGCACCTAGTGCTCGCCCGATGCTGCAGTTTCCAACTGCTAATAAAATAATAATCGCATACACACAAAAACGAACTTTCTGAAACACGCGCTGACAAATAACAGGGGTGTGTCCTACGACTGTCTAAACACAATCTTTCAATCTATGGACGCGTGTCCTAATGTCCTGCGCTTGGCCTAAATTTCTGCAGCAGAGAAAACAAGGCTGCACAGTCACTTTCACTAAGCTGGGGCACTCCTGGGGGCGGGGGTTGTGGGGGATAGGAAAATACAGAATTATTAGAGTACGGGTACACCCGTCGGCCGTCTGCCACGAAGAAGGGTGGGCCCATGGGAGGTGGGAGTAACCGTAGGGGGGCCGCTGTGACTTCTGTTCCGGAGCAGATCCGGCCTTTAATCCACCGCTATGTTAAGTGACTAGCGGCGTGCAGTCGGCTTGACTGTGGTTCTTTTCACTGCAGTCTTTTTCCACAGCATGCCCCTGTCGGAATCGTGGTGCAAGGCTGGAACTGACTGGGCGCTGAAAGCGGCGGTCTCTTGGAGGCTCGTTGTCTCTGGCACCAGATTTGACGTGTGTGTCACCGTGCCCGGGCAGCTGTTCATGACGGCGCGACTTTGGATGATTCGGTTCTGGCCGGGCTAGGTTGTTGGAGGTGCGGCCAGAGTACGCACGCTTGATGTTTACAGCGAGAGCACTGGTGCCCCGCTTGTTGGGATGGATGGCGTCTCTGAACCAGCCGCCCTTTATCTCGCCAGTTCTTGTATAAAAGGCGTAGTCATTGTCAACAAAGTTGACCTCGAGGGAATCGGACGTTTCCCTGAGGCAGAGGTTGGTATCAGTGATGCATGGGTCTGGATGCTGACGCTCGTTCGTGGGCAGGATGGAAGACATGAAGATTTCTGCCTTGGGGAAGACTCGTCTGGCAGCAGAAATCACATCCTTCCAGCCCTTCTTGCCGATGACGAACCCACGCTTACAGTCGTTGATGCCAACGTGTATGACGAATGTGCTGACTTTATTCGTGGGTTCGGCATCGTGAAGGCGCTGGAGGATGCCGGCTCTGTCGAGGCCCGACACTGACACGACCTGCGCCATGTCCGTGCCAGTGACGGACATCAGCTTTCCATGCAGACCGCGTAGGACAGAGTCACCTATAAGCAGCGTCTGGGTGACAGGCTTTAGCTCTGGAATCCCAGCACGGTCGGTGGGTTTGTCAGCGCTTGGAGAGCTTCGGGGTTTTGGCGCCGGCTCCTTGTGCTCAGATGTTTGCAGGTTAGCAGTGTTGTCGTGGTGGCAGGCGATTTTTCCGGCGCTTGCTTTGCCTGGGTGTTAGAGGGGGGAGAAAGGCCTTTCTTGCTGCCTTTCTTGCCGGTCCTCTGTCCCTCCTTCTCCCCCTGCAGCTGGGTGATCCGTTGTCGAAGGTAATAATAAAATAATAATAATTACGGTATTTATAATGCGCTTATCTTATAATAATTATAACTCTAAGCGCACACTCACAACTCGCGCACGCATGCGCACGCTTTAGACAATGACTCACGTACCACAAACAGTGAAATACATTATGACGGTCAGCTTGGGGTGGGGAGTGCGGTGATATAGTGCTAAAACTGTTGAAAGAGGTGAGTTTTGAGGGCGGACTGGAAGGAGGAGAGAGAGTGTTTCTGACGGAGAGAGAGTGGGAGAGTGTTCCAGATGGATGGACCGTAGACGGAGAAGGAGCGGGGACCGAAAGTGTTAAGTTTGGTGCGAGGGATGTGGAGGCGGAGAGGGTCGGAGGCAGAGCGGAGGGAGCGGGAAGGTGTGTAGGGGTGAAGTAAGTTGGAGAGATAGGCAGGAGCGCAGTTGTTCAGGGATTTGTAGCAGAGAGACAGAACTTTGTATTGGATGCGTTGGGGGATGGGGAGCCAGTGAAGGAGTTTGAGCAGGGGTGTAATGTGGTCGGATTTTTTCTTTCTGAGGACGAGGCGGGCAGCATTGTTCTGGACGCGTTGGAGAGTGAAAATGGTGGAGTGAGGGAGACCGGAAAGGAGAGAGTTGCAATAGTCGATGCGAGATAAGATGAGAGAGACAGCAAGTTTGGTGGCAGCTTCGGTAGTGAGGTATTTTCTGATCTGACTGATGCGGCGAAGGTGGAAATAGCATGCCTGGGTCGTGGCGGAGACGAAGTTGGTCATGGACAGAGAGGAATCGAGGATGACGCCGAGGTTCTTGGCCGAGTCAGAGAGGGAGATGGGGGTGCTATCGAGTTGAAGGTGGAGAGAGGGAGGGAGCTGGGAGAGTTTTTGGCGAGTGCCTACCAGCATGGCTTCCGTTTTGTCGTCGTTCAGTTTCAGCTTGTTTGCTGTCATCCAGTTTTTCACGTCTTTGTAGCAGTCTGCCGTGCGAGTCAGTAGTGACTGAGCGTTGTCGAGTTTGTCTTTGTCTTGCAGTTGTGAGTCGTCAGCGTAGAGGTGGTGGTGTATGCTGTGAGACTGGATGATGTTGGACAGAGGAGAGGTGTAGAGTGTGAAAAGGACCGGGCCCAGGACGGATCCCTGTGGAACTCCGCAGGAGAGCGTTACCGGGTTGGAAGAGACGCCGTTGATGGTGACGGACTGCTGTCTGTCAGAGAGGTAGGAGAGAAACCAGGAGTGAGCAGAGTCAGTGATGCCGAAGGAGTGGTGGAGTCGGTGGAGGAGGATAGAGTGGTCTATAGTGTCAAAGGCGGCAGAGAGATCGAGTAGTGTAAGAAGGGAGATGTTGCCAGAGTCAGTGGAGAGAAGCAGCTCGTTTAAGATATGTAGAAGGGCTGTTTCAGTGCTGTGATGTTTGCGATAGGCAGACTGTCTGATTTCAGTATGCAATGAATCCACCTCAATGTTGTATGCGTGGCGGATCTCTCCAACTCAGTGCTGACCAGAGAGCAGCTATCTCCGCCATTACGCGCTCCATGGCCAGAGGGTCTGGGTTGAGAACAACAGGGCAGACCGTTTGGCACGCAGACTCAGTAACCTTGACATCAGCAAGTGCGGGAGGCTGAGTGCCAATGCCGCCGACGTCAGATGTGATGGCAGCATTAGCTTTGTTGTCGATGGTGGAGATAGTGGGGGCACTGTTGTTGTAATTGTCGTAGGTGGTGGTGATGGTAGTGCCAGTGCTGCCGACGTCGGACGTAGGGGCAGCACCAGCTCTGTTGTCGCTGTCGGTGATGTTGCCAGTGCAACCGACGTCAGACGTAGGGACAGCACTATCTCTGTTGTCGATGTCGTTGGTGGTGATTGTGCCAGTGCCGCCGACGTCTGACTTAGTGGCGGCACTAGCTCCGTTGTCGTTGTCGTTGGTGGTGATAGTGCCAGTGCCGCCGACGTCAGACGTAGGGGCAGCACAAGCTCTGTTCTCGCTGTCGTTGGTGGTGTTAGTGCCAGTGCAGCCGATGTCTGACGTAAAGGCAGCACTAGCTCTGTTGTTGCTGGCGTTGGTGGTGATTGTGCCAGTGCCGCCGACGTCAGACGTAAGGGCAGCACAAGCTCTGTTTTCGCAGTCGTTGGTGGTGACAGTGCCAGTGCCGCCGACGTCTGACATAGGGGCAGCACTAGCTCTGTTGCCGCTATTGTTGGTGGTGATAGTGCCAGTGCCGCCGACGTCAGACATAGGACCAGCTCCGTTGTCGCTGTCGTTGGTGGTAATAGTGCCAGTGCCGCCGATGTCTGACGTAAGGGCAGCACTAGCTCTGTTGTCGCCGTTGTTGGTGGTGATAGTGCCAGTGCCGTCGACGTCTGACGTAGGGGCAGCACTAGCTCTGTTGTCGCTGTCGTTGGTGGTGATAGTGCCAGTGCCGCCGACGTCTGACGTAGGGGCAGCACTAGCTGCGTTGTCGCTGTCGCTGGTGTTGATGGCGCCAGTGCCGCCCATGTCAGACGTATGGGCAGCACTAACTCTGTCGTCGCTGGTGTTGATGGTGCCAGTGCCGCCGACGTCAGACGTAGGGGCAGCAGTAGCTCTGTTGTCGCTGGTGTTGATGGTGCCAGTGCCGCCGCGGTCTGACGTAGGAGCAGCACAAGCTCTGTTGTCGCTGTCGGTAATGGTGCCAGTGCCGCCGACGTCTGACGTAGGGGCAGCACTAGTTCTGTTGTCGCTGTCGTTGGTGTTGATGGTGCCAGTACCGCCGTTGGTGATGTCGGTTTTTTTGCCAGTGCCGCCGACATCGGAGGTAGGGGCAGCACTTGCATTGTTGTCGCTGGTGGTGCCAGTACCGCCTATATTGGAGATAAGGGCGCTATCGCTGTAGGTATAGTCCTCGGTGTCGTCCATGTCAGTGATGGTCTGGGTGTCGGTTACTGACAGGCTGCTGCCAACTGAAGAGGGCAGTGACGGTAGCGCCAACTGACCGTGACCAGACTGAGCGGACAAGGTGTTGACGATGTCTCTTAGCGCTGCAAACTCCCTGTCCACCCACTGGCGGCAGGACCTGCCCTGAACCAGGAAACTGGCTGTGGTGTAGTACGCATGTATCACAAGTAGTTGCCGATTGCCGTCCTTTATCCGTATGGTTGAGTGGACTAGGTCTTTGCGGGCAGGCTGGTTGCTTCAAGGTCTATTTGTTGTTCAAAGGCGGTATGGTTTTCCCCATAGTCTTCCCACATTGTTGTGACACCTTGGGGTTTGAACTCACCACCTTTCGCCACACTGGTAGTTTGCCATGTTCAGTGTTATACGTGAACTGAATAGGGTCCAGAGTCCGTCTGATCTCTTCCACACTTGCCTGCGTAAATGTTAGCTTGGACCGTGTGGTTGGGCCCATCTTGCCATCACTCTGGCTAACATCAAAAGCAGTGTAAGCCGTCACAGACAAAACGCAGATTAACACACACCTGGCCTTGACACTTCACTGTTGCCCGTGGCAGACGAGGACCAGGTGGTGAGAGAGATCTTGCCTGTGCTATTGTCACTGTCCCCAGGTCGCCATGCCAGCTGTTGAAACGTGCCCGCTAGCCCCTGTAGACGCACTCAGGCGTGAGGGGGGGAGTTCAGCTCCCATCCCCATTCACAGCTGGCGGGTGTGAAAGCACAGGGGATTAGGCAAGTGGCCGTCAGAAGTGGCGACAGGTGGCGGGAGCCCTAGGCTGCCTAGCGCCAGGTACAAAATCAGTATAGTGAAACAGATTTCATGGCTGGTCGAATAAGATACAGTTTGTTCAGTTCATATATTTTTTTTTAAATTAAAAGATGTGAAATAGGAAGGAATAAATTATAAAAAGTATATTACAAAATACCTTAATCTCGGCGCAAGGGGTCCGTTTAGAACAACCAGCACAGTCACAGTATACACAGGTTCACACAAAGCACTTCATCTCAGTTCCGCATGTTCCGAGAAAAATGAACCGATGAAATTGGAACTATCCGTTTCACAAATCCCAATCAGCTGAAGAGAGCTGAAGAGTGGGCACGGGGGAGGGGTGGGGGTGGGGGCAAGGAAAAGACATTGGGGGTGGTGGTGGTGGGGGGTGGGGGTGGGGGGTGGCCTGGGGAGGTGGGGGGCGGGAGGGGGGAGGGGGGGAGGGGGGGGGACTTACCTTGACTAACGTCGTGAATGTCAAGACTGAAGAATTCATAATATAGCACATCGTTATTTCAGAGATACGTTTCGGGTCCACTGGCAGTAAATAAGTTAAAACAAGGGTTTAAATTGAGAGTTAACTCTCTGGCTGTACACAGAGCTTTTGGGTAATTTCTTCAGGAGTCACTCAACAAAAAATGCTGCCGGCAGCCAGAAGGCAAGACAAATCCCCTCTTCCCCGATAGTGATTGACAAGGATGGACTGGCTTCAGTTGCGGATTACCTTGGCTAGTCCCGGTATAGCCCGCCAGATGGCATGATTGGGCACCATCTCCACTCCTGTCGCACCACGCCGAGTCCTGTTCCATGCTATCCCCAATACCAGGTAAATCGCCAGCACACCAACCGCCCTAAACAGGCAACCATATGAGTGAATGTGAATTGTTTTGGCACGAGGCAATACTTTTTGTGAGTGAATCTGCATAATTGTATCATTATACGTGACAATATTAACCCATTCAGCCCTGACACACTACAGCAGGAGATGGGTCGACCATGATAATTCAAGGGTAGTGCTAGATTAGCTTGGCGCCTCTCGGCGCCAAGCTAATCTGCCATTGCCCTCGAATTATCATGGTCGATCCATCTCCTGAAACTGATGCATAGTCATTAGATGACGCCTCCAAAATTTGGGAAATACGGCCGTCGGGCTGAATGAGTTAATTAGAGCTATGTAGAAGGTAATCGACAGTGTATTGCACTCGCAGTTCAGACACACACGCACGCACGCGCGCACGCACGCACACACACACACACACGCACGCGCACACACACACACACACACACACGCACACACACACACACACACACACACACACACACACACACACACACACACACACACACGCACACCGCAGTAGGCCGACGAACAGAGAGCAAGACAGACACAGATAAAACATGGGTCGAGACAGACAGGCAGACACACAATCAGACAGCCAGCCAGTCAGCAAGCCAGCCAGCCAGCAATGAAAGAATTAGAGCCATGTGCACAGATATTATGTGACATTAACTAACCCTTTTAGCCCCACGGGTGCAGTTCCCAAATTTTGGAAGTGTTACTTAACGACTACGTACCAGTTGCAGGAGGTAAATTCAGTGACCATGATAATTCAAGGGTAGCGCCAGATTAGCTTCGCGCCTCAGAAGGCGCCAGGCTAATCTGGAACTACCTTTTAATTATCATGGTCAATCAATCTCGTGCTGTAGGGACTCGGGGCTAAATGTGTTAAGTCATATACTGCCGATATCCGGGATACGTGATTAAGGGAATACGTGACCTGAATAAAAAAAAACAAACTCCGAGGCATCAACGCATGCAGGACATTTTTGATTGAGGTCAAGTAATCACATCTGTCGGTTGTCGGCTTTATATCAAGCAAAATGTGGCTCAATACATTGTATGTACCCAGTTCAAATGAAAAGTTAACCTGGAGTCCCTCAATTCGCGGCTGATTGCGGTGTTCAGACAAACCACGTCGTGACTGGCAGACGACTGCGCATTGTGTCGAACTTCGTAGACATCAGTGCTTTGCTTTGTAAATTCTACTTGTAATTATGCCAAAGACAATGACGGGAAATGCCAGCAGGTTTGTTTATTCAGTCCTTTTCTCAGGTTATTGCTATCGCTAGAGGACATTTCGATCGTCAGCTTCACTCGTGCTGCGATTTGCTTCGCATGCTTGCTGCTGTCTGTTCTCCGTTCAAGTGTGTGTATGGGAACGGAATTTCGAGCATACGCACACACTAAGGAGTATATCATTACTAATGCGCACGAGGAGTTTGTTAATGTGGCAGTAAAACCATATTTTGAGTTTTTGTATTGACCAAACTTAATGCAAGTATCAGTTCAGTGCGCAAAGGCCTTCGGCTCGACGTCAGCCCGATGGCCTCTGCGCACAGGGAAGATTAAATCTTCTTGCCCTGAACGGGTTTTTGAGAAGGGAAGTATTTTAGTCAAGCAAATTCCTGAATATTTACCTGATTATCAAAAAATATATATATAAAAGTACATGTGCCTGAAGGGAAAAGATAGTGGGTTGAGTACATAATCAAACAGACAGTCTAGATAGTGTACTTACCCTATGATAAGAATTGTGCCGATGCTAATATTGAGCTCCACTCCTATGTGGATATGGGGTCCATCCGCCCCACACCCGTTTGGACACCCGCACACTGTCCTCAGCTCAAAATGCTGCATGTGTACAGGAATCACCGCGTCAAAAAAGCGCTACCGACAGCCAAACGGTTAATCATTCAGTCACACTACCATATTATATGCAGATCGACGTTGATAGTTCAAGGGTGGGGCCAGACTTACTTGCTTGGCGTTTAGATGCGATCTCACTCAGACCTGAATTGTAACCCAATGCGCAAAAGGCCCTCGGGTCGACGTCGGCCCACGTTGGCCCGAACATTGGGTATATACAGTAATCTAGCTCTAACACACTAAGACAAATATGGATCGTTGAAACCGAACCCCTTTACTGCCAGTGGAGGCAGATTGTACTTTTGAAATCATTGTAGCGTCAACCGTCGTCAACTATCCTCAGCCGTCAAGAGTTACTTACTTACTTACTTACGCCTGTCATCCCTACCCGGGTATAGGCCGTCGACGAGAGACCTCCAGCAACTCCTGTCCTGTGCTTCTCCTTCGATTCTACTCCAGGTGGTTCCCAGTCTCTTGATGTCTGCTTGGAGGTCTCGACGCCAGGAGTTTCTCGGCCTACCTCTTTTCTTCTTTCCCTGGGGGTTCCATGACAATGCCTGCCTAGTGATACTGGAAGCTGGCTTTCTCAGGCTGTGACCGATCCATCCCCATCTTCTTCGCCCAATTTCATTCTCTGCTGTTATCTGCTCTGTTCTGTCCCAGAGTCTGACGTTGCTGATCTTCTCTGGCCAGTGGATTTTCAAAATTCTTCTAAGGCAACTGTTCATGAAGGTCTGTACTCTGTTGACCGTGGTTTTTGTCAATCTCCAAGTCTCTGCTCCATATAGGAGAACTGCTTTTACATTGGAGTTGAAAATCCGGACTTTGGTGTGTTGTGACAGCTCTCTGGAACTCCACACTTTTTTTAACTGGAAAAAAGGCTGCTCTGGCTTTACCGATTCGTGCTCTGACATCTGCATCAGTGCCGCCTTTTTTGTCTATGATGCTCCCGAGATAGGTGAAGGACTCCACCTCCTCCAACGGGTTGCCAGCAAGCAAGACTGGTTCTTCCCTGGTTGTGTTCAGCCTCATTGTCTTTGTTTTCTGTTTGTGAATGGTGAGGCCCACTTGGGACGAGATGTCAGCAAGCCTCGTGGTCTTGTCCTGCATTTGTTGATGAGTGTGGGACAGTAATGCCAAGTCGTCTGCAAAATCGAGGTCGTCAAGCTGTGTCCACAGTGTCCACTGTATTCCACTTCGTCTGTGCTCTGTGGTCATCTTCATGACCCAGTCTATGGCCAGTAGGAAGAGGAACGGAGACAGCAGACACCCCTGCCTGACACCAGTTCTGACCTGGAGCTCCCTGGTGAACTGCCCTTCGTGGATCACGCGACATGTTATGCCATCATAGCTGCTCTTGATCAGGCGGACGAGCTCTGTGGGTACACCGTAGTGTAGTAGGAGTTTCCACAGAGTCTCTCGGTCCACGCTGTCAAATGCTTTCTCATAATCCACAAAGTTGACGTTCAGCGGGGAGCTCCACTCCAGAGACTGTTCCACGATGATGCGGAGAGTGGCGATCTGGTCTGTAAATGGTCGGTTCTTCCTGAATCCTGCTTGCTGGTCTCTCAGCTGGGGGTCAACGGAGCTCTTCATTCTCTCTATGATGATCCTGTTGAAGACCTTTCCTGGTACTGACAGCAAGGTGATTCCTCTGTAGTTGGAACACTTGCTGAGGTCGCCTTTCTTGGGAAGCTTGATTAGGTACCCCTCCTTCCAGTCAGCTGGCATCACCTCCTCTTCCCAGATCTTTCCAAACAGTGGGTACAGCATCTCCACTGTTGTCTCTAGGTCTGCTTTCAGAGACTCCGCTGGGATGCCATCTGGCCCTGCTGCTTTGCCATTCTTCAAAAATGCCACTGCTCTTCTGATCTCTTCCCGGCTGGGTCTGTCACAGCTGATGGGTAGGTCGGTCTCTACCGGCTGGATGTCGGGGGGGGGGGGGGTCGGGTGGGCTAGGTCTGTTCAGTAACTCTTCAAAATACTCGGCCCATCTGTCGAGTTGGTCTGCTCTGTCTGCAATAGGCTTGCCTTCTTTGTCTTTTACTGGTCTTTCTGTATGGCCATACTTACCCGACAATATTCTGGTAATGTCGTAGAGCCGTTTCATGTTGCCGCTGCCTGCTGCCTTTTCTGCCTCTGCTGCCAGGCTGTCTGTGTAGGCCCTCTTGTCTGCCCTGATACTCCTCTTCACCTCGCGGTTGGCTTCCGAGTATTCCTCCTGTGCCCTTACTTTGGCTGCTCTCGTGCGACTGTTGTTGACCGCTGCTTTCTTCTGCTTCCTCGCTTCTATCTTCTTCAAGGTCTGTGCCGACAGCCAGTCCTTGTGGTGGTGTTTCCTGAACCCTACAGTGTCTTTGCAGGTTGAGTTCAGCGCCTCTCTAACTGCCTTCCACTGCTGCTCTGTGGTGACCGCCTCCTCTTCATTTACTAGCTCCTGTAGCGCTTGAAACCGGTTGGACAGCACCAGTTTGAACTCTTCTCTAACTCCAGTTTCTCTCAGGAGGCCTACATTATAGCGCTGTCTTCTTGTTGTCTCTGTGCGGCTTTTCTTTAGCTTGAGCTTCATTCTTAAGATAAGCAGATGGTGGTCTGAGGCGACATCTGCTCCCCTCCTCACTCGAACATCTTGAAGGGATCTTCTAAATTTCTTGCTAATGCAGATATGGTCTATTTGGTTCTCTGTTGTATGGTCAGGTGAGACCCAAGTTGCTTTGTGTATTCTTCTGTGTGGGAAGATGCTGCCTCCAATGACAAGTCGGTTTAGAGCACAAAAGTCTACAAACCTCTCCCCGTTCTCACTCATCTCTGAGCCTAGTCCCTGTCTCCCCATCACCTCTTCGTATCCGGTGTTGTCCTCCCCTATTTTGGCATTAAAATCGCCCATGACGATGGTGATGTCTCGCTCCGCACATTTGTCCACGGCACTCTGGAGTCGGTTGTAGAACTCTTGTTTCTCTTCCTCGTCACTGTCATTGGTGGGCGCATAACACTGGATGACGTTCAGCTTGAGCTTTTTCTTGGTTCTAAAGGCTGCTGTGATAATTCTTGGCCCAAGAGGTTCCCAGCCCATCAGCGCTCTCTGTGCCACTGGTGACAGCATGAATGCTACTCCTTCTGTATGGGGGGCATTCTCCTCTTCATGACCTGAATACAGAATCATCTCCCCACTTAACAGCCTTTTCTGGCCAGACTGCGTCCATCTGGTTTCACTGATACCTAGCAGGGAAAGGTTGTACTTTTGCATTTCCGCTGCTATCTGGGCGGCCTTGCCGCTCTGGTACATGGTCTTGACGTTCCATGTGCCGATGGTTGCGTCCCTGGATAGAGAGAGGCGGCTCGGTCCTGTGGCTTCCGAAGACTTCCGGCTTTCACCACAGGACGTCATAAGTCTTCTAGTAGAAGAACCTTCTTCCTCCAGGAAAGGAATTACTGTTAGTCTTTTCGTCGGCGTTTTTGTAGCTATTTCCTTTTTTGCAGGGTGGGGAAGCTACCCCTACGCCCAACCCCCTTACTAGGAGGACCAGGGGTTTTCTCTCGGGGTCACCTTCCCTTAGACCATGTTGGTTCACGGCACCTTATTTCATTCGGTGCACCCCTCTCACGAGGGACCCCCTATCCACCACCCAGGGGACGCGCCTCAACGCCATATGGTCCCAGCGCGAGGATCCGTCAAGAGTGCTGTACATGAATGACAGGTGGTCAACAAGAGGCATAGATCCTCAGGAGTCCCCGCACCTGCGGGGACTCCTGAGGTTCTATACGTCTTGCTTTTGGGTATGTTCATTTTTTCTCGGCAGTGAAGGAGTTAAAGGGTGATGCCACTATAGCTGAAGGTTGAAGCACTCAGATGTAGGCCTACTGTGATTTCAAATCCTTGAAAATGCTTTAGAAATGACTCCTTTACGTTCCCTAGAGTCCCAGCCCATCACTAGACACAATGCCAACCCTGCCCAAGCTCTCCTAACAGGTCCCCTGGTTAAAACAACAACAATAACATCGACGGCAACAACAGTTGCAGGAACAACAACAGAAGTGCCCATCAGTGAGTTATGCCAGTCCCCTCGAAAAATCAGTGGAGCCATGAAAATGTATTTATGCGCTGGCCTGTGGTCTTGGATGCAAACGGCTTCTTTGCCGTTAGGTCCTGAATCACATAACGAGCACGTACTAATGTACAGTTTGTGTCCGGAAAGTTCAAAATAACACATGAGCACAAATACTTAAATGGTGTGCCCGCCGCTCTTGGTGCAGCCAGCACTGAATGAACACTTACATATTCTGCGTAGGCGAGGTCGCCCAAAGCCGTCAGATGGGGCGTGGAGGCACCTTCGTCACAAATCAGCTTGACAAAACACGATCTGCAGCACAAACATGCAGCCACAAGTAGTGCACTACGTACATTGCATTATGATCATCGTACTTTGTCGGTAAGCAAAAGTCCATGGAGACGAGGCGTCGGTCGGCGCAGTTTGCCCGCGCGCAACTGTGCGCAACTGTGCGCAAGCTGCCGTCGTCGGACCAAATGAACGGCCTTTTCTTCACTGAGATACTGCCGGGAATCCGGGCACCACCACAGCCAGGGGCGAACCCAGAGGGTGTCTGGATGGGAGAGGGGTTGTAGAGGGGTGGGGGGGGGGGAGAGCTAGGGGGAGGCACAACCGTTCCTCTCCCCTCCCCTCCTCTGCCCCGATGTCCATGTCTTACAAACTGCGTCATTATTAGTAGACAAATCTAAATAAACATACAAATATACCAAATCCAGAAGAACAAGCGCGTATATTGCAAAGAAAATTCCTAACAAAAAAAAACAAGATGAGGATTTCATCCCAAAGTCTACCGTATTATTTGGAGCTCACATGCCTTTATGTTTTAGGAACATTCAGAGTTGTTCATATTTTTAGGCTTATTATGCTGATCCATTTCCCTCCTCTCTAAGCCAACCTTTGATCAACACACACGTCAGCGCACACACATAAAGATGGACTGACACACGGCGTTTCCAGCCATTAGTAGGTTCTGTGGGCTCGTGTAGCAACAGGAATCCATCTCCTTCTACTCTAACCCACCCTCTGATCTACACACACTGGCACACAGAAATAAAGACGGACACACGGCGATTCCCGCCATTCTTAAGCTCTGTGGTCTGGCGTAGCGATAGCTATTCTGAAGAAGAATTAGCACGAGCAGCGAAATGACGTCACTTCAAGCATCACGTCGTGGCATCATTAGTCCCACGACGCCGTGTTCGTATTGACGACTCGATGTTATACGTCACTCATCACAGTACTAACATTTGACGTATTAGGGAATTAAACTTTGCATTTTTGTGTGTGCTGATTTTCACACCTAGGGCTTAGAGGTCACAACTTGACCTAATCCTACTCCAGAGCCAGGACAAACAGCAGGCTTATGCAAACACTGTTTATGAAACACCATGCGGATATTAATGAGCAGATATTTTTTTTTCGAAAAAGAAACATTAATGTTGTTAGCTATTTTACAAATGACTCCAAAAACGTGGTGCAGAAAATCGTCTGATTTTCACACCTAGGGTATACAGGTCACAATTGTCCTAATCGTACCCGACAGCCGAGACAAACTGTAGACTTATGTGAATACCGTATATGAAAAATCATGCGAATATTAATGAGAAGATTGTTTTTTCGTTAAAAAAATCAATTGTTTTAAGATTAATCCCAAAAACGTGAAAATAATTTTTAAAAAAAAATTATCACTCAAAAGGTTGTTCTAGGGCTACAATGCTGGTTAACGAACTCATTCAATATGTCCTTTTTATCTAGCTATATGCAAAATATTTAGTAAAAATAAGAAACAAATACGGACTCCAATGTGGATCAACCGATTTTTGTGAAACTGACATTTTCTCACCATTGAACATCTTAATCAAACAAAAACAAAAAAATCCCGCGAGATTATTCTTTTAGGGACAATAGCAAACATATATTTCAAGCTTGTCACATACACACACACACACACACACACACACACACACACACACACACACACACACACACACACACACACACTCACACACACACACCATCACACACACACACACACACACACACACACACACACACACACACACACACACACACACACACACACATACGGCGTTTTGGCGCCAAAAAGACGTTCTCTAGCAAGGTTTGCGTAGCTAGAAGTGACGTCATTTTTATTTTGTTACTTCTTTGCCAGAATTCGGGGCCCGCACGCCCAGCACATCGTGTGCGTTCTCCGGAATGCGCTCCGACCAGCCCCATTTCAAAGTATACCGTATTTTCAATACTGTAGGCAAAAACACGCTTTTCGGGGGTTGGAGTGTACGCCTTTCAACGAAACAATCAACAGACTGTAAATAACTAAAACGACGTGTTAGCAAAATTAATGCTACTATCATCTACCTGTGTATCTCAGTCGTTGCACCATATTGCAGCGTTATAGTCCCAGAGCTGTCATCCAGCTTGGCAGAGTTAGCGTTTCCTGCCTGCCAGTAACCATTCTTGCCATCCCACTGGCACACCTGTGATTGGCAGAGTTCAAATTCAGCTGATCAGTATTGCGTGCACACGTATACCGCCAAATCCGATAAACGCTGTCAGCTGTTTACGTCCCTAGTGAATACTTCTGTTGTACAAAGACAAACGTCAGAATGTCAATTTTCTCTATTTTTTTTTTCTCTCTCACTCTTGATATTTAAAGGTATTTCTTTGGCTGTCGGTAGCGTGTTTGGTCGAAGTGATTCCTACAGGAATGCAAATAACTAAAACTAATTCCTACAGGAATCACCACGATCAAACACACTTCCGACAGCCAGCAGATACTCATTTATATTTTGTTTATTTTATAGTAGCGGAAGTGTCGAATAGCGCTGCCGCCGGCTACACTTTACGACACTTTCGCAGCTATAATGCGAATGAGTTAAAACTTCATAATAAAACAAAATGTAAGTTGGTTCTTTTGTGCATCATCTCTGTTTAAGTGGTGTTCACATGGCCGATTTCTCAACGATTTTTGTCTGTCGATTATTGGCCAACAAGACGTTGCCCATGTGAACGCTCACCAATTTTGCGACGACTTTTCCAGCGACACGCCACCAACTTCAGCTACTTCGTGCTGTTCCGTCGACACTCGGCACAACTCGGTCAAAGGGGCATCACCCCATGAACACGACAACAGGTTGACTGAAGATTGAAAACAAAATCATATTTGATTGGCTAGTTCTAACCAATCGGCCCACATGAACCCCTTCTGGCAACCGTGAAACGGCGCAAGCTTGCTTGGTTTGGCCACGTGACCCGACACAACACCTTGTCCAAGACTATCCTCCAAGGCACTCTCGAAGGAAGTCGTCGGCGAGGTCGTCAGAGAAAGAGTTGGGTCGCAAACATAAAAGAATGGACCGAACTCGAGATGCCAGACTTGCTTGCCACCGCCCAAAATAGAACTCAGTGGAGAGCACTGTCTGTTGCTGCTGCCTTTCAGTCCCCCCAACGCCCAGTTCGGGCAAGGGACTGATGATGATGATGATGAACCAATCGTCGATCAGGAAACAACCCGCTTGAGTGGAGTTGGTGGGAAATAGGTGGAAAGTCGAGCATTGCACTACTCGCTGCCAACACCCCACCGACATCTGGCAATTGTCGGCCAACTCCAAAACGACAAAAGACGCCCATGTGAACAGGTGGAAACTTTCGTCGGCCAATTGTTGCCAGACAAAAATCGTTGAGAAATCGGCCATGTGAACACCACTTAAGACATACTAAGAACATCTTTAATGGATATACATATGTATTGTGAACGATTAGCGCCTTCGATGCATGAAAATCACGAATTTAGTGTCTTAAAACGACTCCACCCTAGCCGACATTCGCGCGTAGAACACAGAGTCAAATGAGACTGCAGTAGGCATACGAATAATAATATTAACAATAATACTATTAATAAAGGGTTTTTACATAGAGCAAAATGTCCATTGATAGGCTCAAAGCGCTTTACGAAGCATGTAATGCCAAATATAACGATTTTTTTTTTTTAATGACGAAAAATGTATGTATCAATACAAATACCTACGGCTGCTTCCTTACAAACGCCGTTGCCTTCATTGAAGGGGTAGCAGGGATTGTAGGAGTAGAAGAACTTGTCTTTAGACAGCACATCCTTGAATCTACAACAACCAAACCAACAAAACACAACTGAAATGCATTTTTACCACTTCAATGCCATAGATGCATTTCTGAATTCTCTGTCACTTCAACGCCAAAGAGTCGCAGCCAACCAAGGGTAACATGGGTTCAAAGTGATGTCAGCAAGATGCATAGATCCTCATGAGCCCCCGCCCATGCGGGGGCTCTGAGAATCTATGCCTCGTTTTTCTGAATATATGGGTTAAACACTTGAGATTATATCGGCATAAAAACGACTTAGTTACAAACGCATTAGAGGCAACAAACAACCATTGAATTCATTTCGCCCTGACACACTACACAGGATGGACCGTAATAGTTCAAGGGCAGTGCTCGAATCGGACACTAGCTTAATCTGCCGATCTACCGCAAATGATGCGAAATCGTTTCAGAAAACCTCCCAAATCATTTAAACTCGGCCCCAGGACTACAAAGTAAGAGTATTCAGTAGACAGATTGACGGGTACATGCGGGTACACTGTTTATGTAACAGTCACCTGGGTGTGCCATCGGTGTTTCCTAAGCTGCTGATGTCGTACACTGCTCCATTGTTGCCCGTCCATTTACACCCGTCGAACGTGACGCTTCTCTCGTTTCTACTGACTTGTGTCTTGCCGCCTGACGCCACGGCAAACGTCGACAAAAACATCAACATCAGACACAACAAATAAATGTTTATAAACACGTGTGTTTCAAGGGCGGCAGTCATTTTTTTTTCAGTCATTGAGAGCATAAAATAAAGAATGTTCTCGTCGTACTCAAAACGAACCTCGGTTAAGTGTGAAATACGTGCATATATCATACACAAAGCAAACTGACAAGATTATCTTTACCCCTTCACTCCCGGAAAAATTGAAAAATGAAACCATCAGAGAGACACAGATCCTCATGAACCCCTGTAGTCGCGGGGGCTCATGAGGGTCTATGTCTCTTGCTGTGACCAATTTGTATCCATGTTGCTTGGACGGTTTTAGCGTTCGGTCGTTGAATGAAGAAAGTTTTCAGAAACAAAATGTGCATTCAATGGAAGGGAAGGGGTTAAAGATAACCTGCTATACGCGTACGAATGATGCACTAATTAGCCTATCTCCAGTACACGTTAAGTACATATGTGATAATCATACATTTTACTGATAACAACCTGTGGCTATAATTATATCGATAACTGTTTGGTTCACGATCAGGCAGAGTCATGCACTATTGAAACATTCATGTTATTAAGTGTGCACCAAAGGTTCTTATTCACCTAAGTAATTGTTCAGTGTATTGCAAAACACCATAGAAAAAAAAAATCTTTTAAGTTTCGGATCGCGTCATCTGCTTTGTCTCGTAAACCCTGCATATTTAGAGAACCACATCACGTTTTGGATCGTAGACCATTCTCCACTTGTGAATAACCACATGGAATCAAAAGTTATAAATTATGAAAATATAAAGGATTTTATTACAAATATGCTCTTCGGCGAAAAGTTATGATTTATATAAACAGGAAGGATTTTACAGACAATTCGTCTCATGATCTTCGCCGCAGCTGATGACCGTAGGAGTAGAGAACATGTGGCGAAGTACAGTATTCAAACATTTATTTTGTTGATTAGCCACTGACGCAATTTAGAGTTATATCAATGACGATTAAAAAATGTTGGCAGCACAACGTGACGTCTACTGATTATGACGTCAGTCTGTGTCAGGTTGCAAATGGTGCAAATGGAAAGAAAGAAAAAGAACCTGACTTTGTGGGGGGAAAATCCTTTCAAGAAAACATGTTTTTGTTCCTGCTCTTTCGACACTTGCCACGCTTGTGCAAGAATAATTTTAGAAGGTAAGAGAATGCATTCAGTACGAAAATCTACGTGCAAACGTATCTAAATATTTAAGTTTAGGTCTAGAGTTACAACTAACGGGCACTGCCGCGTGCACAATGAACTGAAATCTGTTTAACTTGTTATTTCTATATTAGTATATATGTGCCGATTAAGTCACACAGCCTGCAGCTAAGAGGTCTAAATTCACTGACAAGCACATATATGTATGTTACCACTGACTCCGAAGGAGGGGCTGTCTGGAATCTCTCACTGGTTATAAACGAAAAGAAAAGGGGAGACTGCCAGTGCTAATATTTTAGAAAGTAGGTAAAAGCACTGTCAGGGGAGAGAATAGTGCAGTATCGACCAATGATCATAGATCAAGTTTGATCGAAGCACACAAAAAAAAAGATAGGAAAGAAGGGTGCGCTAAGTAAGTGACTGGAAGTAGTGAATATGGAAGCCCCCACCCGAAGGGAGGGGGGGGGGGGGCCGTAAAGCATATTGACTAGATTTCCAGCCCTTGATGCATGGAAAATTCGCGGGGGGGGGGGGGGGGGGGGGGGAGGGGGAAGGGGGGGAGGGGGTTACCTACTTTGTAAACTTCCTAAAATATTAGCACTGGCAGTTTCCCTTTTCTTTTCGTTTATTAGTACAACATCGACTGCAACCCCTTCCCCCCCCCCCCTTTTAGTAGGTTCTCTCTTAGGGTGCATGGAAATTTAGCTCTAGGTGGAGGCATGGAATGTATGCTCTTGCAGACACCACAGTAAAATGTGGTTGTCTGTGCAGGTAGGCAGAAGTCCCTGCCTTCCAACAGAATGCTGAATGGTGTGCTGACGAGGTCGCCAAGACCGAAACAGCTGTCCACATCGGCTAAACAATCTGGACCCCCTTGCATCAAGGGGCTGGAAATCTAGTCAGTATGCGATACACCTCCCTTCACTGGGGCTTCCATATTCACTACTTCCAGTCACTTACTTAGCGCACACTTCTTTCCTATCTATTTTTGGTGCTTCCATCAAACTTGATCAATGATCATTGGTCGATACTGCTCAATTCTCTCACCTGACAGTGTTTTTACCTACTTTACTTTGTAAACTTCTCTCACTGGTTGCCTCCCTCGATTCGTTACCGCTGAAAAGCGGTAGCGAATCGAGGGAGACAGGCAGAGTGACAGAAGTCGATATGTCTAACTGGTTCCTGTTCTTCATTAACTGGACACTAACTGGAATAGTGTGTGTGTGTGTGTGTGTGTGTGTGTGTGTGTGTGTGTGTGTGTGTGTGTGTGTGTGTGTGTGTGTGTGTGTGTGTGTGTGTGTGTGTGTGTGTGTGCGTGCGTGCGTGTGCGTGTGTGCTCATGGAATTACAACGCTCGTGCTCGCACTGTTGCAGACATGGATTAGACTTATTCATTGGCGCACTGCCTTTTCTCGTGACCTTATTTGGGCTCTGGAAACTGAGACATGTAAGTGGGTATCCAGTACGCAAAAGGTCCTCGGACCGATGTCGGCCCGATGACCTTGTGTTTACTGGATGTAAAGGACACAAAACCTGCAGCCGAGTATGTACATGTATGCATATACTGACGAACAAGAGAAATGCGACATTTTTGGAATCAACGGAAACACTAAAGTGTTTCCAATGATTCCGAAAAAAAAAAATGCCGCATTTCTTTTGCTCGTCAGTATACATGTACATGATTAGTAAAACACCGTCATCATCATCATCAGCAGCAGCAGCAGCAGGAAAAGCAGCAGTATACTAGGAGCATTTTACACCATGGGCGGTCACTTTTTGGTCAAGACATTTTACATTAGCAGCATCGTTCTTGTCGTCGCCGTACACAGCGGATGTCACATTGTAGTCGTCATTACCATTAGCATCATTATCACGATGTTATAAAATCACTGCAGTTTCGGGAAGACGGTGGAGTGGAGGGAAGGGGGCGGGATTTAGGTTTTCCAGATCTGGATTGCCACCAGAAATGACGATTGCGGATACACAAGCCGCACTAAAATAGTATCATTTTTAACCCATTTAACCCTACGGTCGTATTTTCCAAATTTTGGAGGTGTCACCTAACAGTTAATTAGCAGTTGCATGAGATGTATCAACCATGATAATTCAAGGGTAGTGCCAGATTAGCTTGGCGGCTGATGGCGCCAAGCTAATCTGACACTACCCTTGAATGATCATGGTTGATCCGTCCTGATGGCGCCAGGCTAATCTGGCACTACCCTTGAATTACTATGGTTGATCTATCTCCTGCTGTGCTGCGTGGGGACGAAATGGGTCAAGTACTATACAAAATTAAGCTGTTTAGCCCTTTCATTTTTGGTCAGCACACACAGTTTTTGGATCATGAGACCATTGTGAATTCAACGTCTAATAACCCCATCCAACCTAGGAACACTGTTGTAAGCGGGGCCTTTAAGAGACATTAACATTCAGGAGCTTGTATTCACTGGATGGAAAGGGGGGAAGGAGGCGGGGGGGGGGGGGGAGAGAGGGGGGGGGAGGTTGCCTCTTGTAGTTTGTTTGTGTTTACTTTTTCCCGGCAGTGAAGTATTAAACAGACGTTTCAATCAATGTACGAGCAGCCACATTTCTTTGAAAGTACTGTGCACATGTGTTTTCCCTCCGCGTGTCCTCAGGATTTGTTCAAACCGCCCGTAACCGCCCGCTCCGACCAGGTGTTTTTCTTGAAGGTGCATCGCGCTGCCGGGACCACTGTGCAGAACGTGCTGTTCCGATACGCCGTCACTCACAACCTTACGGTATGGCTGCCCGCTAGTGGCAGTCACTTCTCAGAGGAGACGAAGGTACTGACGAATACAATTATGCAGATGAATGATGAGGTGAAGGGATTAATTCATTTTGGCGGAAGGTAGAAATCCAGCAAGTTTGAACTTGCCCTCTGGATTGCATTGCAATTCAGGAGACCAGATCGACCATGAAGTTCAAGGGTGATGCCAGAATAGCTTGGCGCCTATGGGCGCCAAGCTATTCTGCACCACTCTTGAACTATCATGGTCGATCTATATGTGGTGTGTCGGGGCTGAATGACTTAACGTTGCACGTGGTAAATGTGTCTATGCATGAGTGTGGACAAATTAGCTACTGTAACACCCATCGAATGTGCTAACGAGTTATTTTCGTTTGCTTTGCTTTTTTTTTTTCCTGAAAGGACTGGGGATCAAATGCTGGCCCAAAACCCACTTCACTACGTACTCGGTACGACATGGCTTTCAGCCACGCTGTCTTCAACTACACGCTCGTGCGCGCCTACATGAACCCCAAGGCTGCTTACGTCACTATTTTACGTCATCCGCTCCATCGGGCTATCTCCACCATTTCTTATTACAGGAAGGAACGGCACAAGACCTACCTCTCCCGTCTGCCCGGCAAATCTCCAGTACTCGCTTACCTGAATGATCCGAGCAGGTATATATATATATATATATATATATATATATATATATATATATATATATATATATATATATATATATATATATATATATATATATATATATATAATGAAAAATTACGTCCTTTGGAGCTACTCTGAGTGCATTTTTTGGCTTTGGGCGACGCCTTTGTTAACAGTAAAGAATAATTGTACCACAAAATTGCCTAAATGTTGCCTTTTCAAAATTAGTCTGTCTTCTTCCACTGCAACACCTCATAAAGCTTTAGGGATGCAATCCACTTTGTACTAGTGGTGCTACCAGTATATTCTAGAGGCAGCTTCTAGTACATGCGTTGTGTTTGCAATTTCAGGTTACGTCTCCCCGATCAACTTTGAGTGCCAGTAGGACATTAAAATGGAAATTCAGGTTACGCCGTATGCCTACCTGAAGAGACCCCCCCCCCCCCCCCCCCTTGGGGCGAAACCGGTTGTAGGCGGCAAAAACTTTAAATCTACTCAGCAGGTCCAATGTCTGTTTGGGAATATTTTCTATCTTCCCCCCTCGGGGTGTGGCGGGGCGCCTGGGGGTAGTCCCTATTGCTTTATGTAATAGGTGTTCAGTGGAAGGCTCAAAAGATTTAATAAGCAATGCAATCACAAAAGGGCAGCTGATGTCCTGATGACACAATGCAAGCTTACCAGCCTGGAATCCCAAGGCAGTAGGACAACATTCTCAGAATTTAATGAAAAAGTAAGCAACCTTCTGGCTCCCGATAATAGCAACTTTGAAAGGGGTCGTCATGGATCAAAGAACATATATATTATTGGCCTGGTTCAGAAAATGATGTCATAGGAAGTGGGTGGAAGAGGGGGTGGGGGAGAGGCGGGGGGAGGGGGGAGGGGGGGGGGAGAAAGGGTATGCGTTCTGAGTATGTGATCCTTTAGACAGCGTATCAGACAAACTGGATTTCCTGCCTTTGGTTCTTGGCAATTTAGTTTTTGTTCCTTTTTTTGTGGACAGCAGTGATGCAACTAGACAATTCCGCAGATGGGTCAAATGTCCTTTCGCGTGCCAGCATGAATAGGACATGTGCCCACCGTATAGATATTTTTTAGTGACAAATAAAAGAAATGCGGCATCATTCAAGTCATCGGAAATACTGAAGTGTTTCCGATGACTCGATTGATGTAGCATTTCTTTAGCTCGTCAGTATAGTAGATTATCATGGCACAACATTCTTGTATTCGTTTGATATAATTAAAATAAAACAAGACGCAAATGTTGCGCACAAAACGACGGGAAGGGCAAAGAATGGCTGCTGATGAAGGGCCAGCAATAATAGTACATGTACATATAAGATAGTCTTTCGTGAGAAGTCACTGCCTGCAATATAGACTTAGAATGCTAATGTGCTACGTAAAATACGAATTCCAAGACAACAGAAAAGTGATGGGACATAGGCAGCTTGGAGGACATTTGCTCTACTGGCACCTAAACTAACCCATATCATACTGAGGCTAAAAGCTTCAAATTTGTACACTGCCATATGCAAGCTACATTATAGAACTTATATATAAGGATATAGACTAATGGCTTTAGTTCAAGGGTAGGGCCAGAATAGCTTGGTGCCTAGAGGCGCCAAGCTATTCTGGCACTATCTTTCAACTGTTTTAGACAAACTTATTTCACACACTGATGTATTCTGAATGATACGGGTTAAACTAACCGCGGCCGGGGCCTCAGTTATTTTTTTATTTTTTATTTATTTATTTTTTTTTTTTTTTGGGGGGGGGGGGGGGTGGGGGGTGGGGGGGGGCTCTAGATCTGTAGCTCGTAGACCAAACGCATACCAAGGAACACCGAATGGGGTCCCTGCTACGTTAAAAACTTGTAGGAGTCGTGACGCAGGAGAAATATTAAACAAGAAAAGAACGAATCAGAAAAGCACCTGGAGCTGCTATGCAACCATAAACTCATGTAGAATTAGAAGGTTCTAGTCAATGCACAAGCCACTGTAAGCTACTCAGCGCGATGTGAAAGATTTAAGACCTACCGCCATTTTGTCCACAAGAAATTGAAGAATTTGGGATAAATAGATTCCGCGATATTATCATATAATATTATGAAGGTATTAAGAAAACATTTACGTCACTCGACAGCAAGATGATGTCATAGTCTTGTTTATAATTTCTTTGATGCCTAATTCTTGCAGTACATATGAAAACACTGTACTCTTTGAGAATTCATTTTACGGGAAGAAAAAAAAAAACCGAAGTAATTCTGCACCACTGACCAGCTAATACTTTTACCAAAACAAATCTGCGGCGGAGATAAACGTATCACGTGTTCATAAATGGAAACGTTTTCAGGTTTAACGACGAAAAAAAACTTACCCTAAGCAACGAACCAGCACCAATTCCATTGTGCGTCATAATGTCTAAAGGGAACTTAGGCGTTTCGAAAGCGTGAGGATCCAAAATATCTTATGCGTCACCATCAAATCATCCGGTAAGTTAATGCGTCAATGATTCTTTGCGGTTGGATTCGGGGCCTCGGTTCTAGAGCCCCCCACAATGAGGCCCCGGCCGGGTTACTAAAACCGAGGCCCCGAATCCAACTGCAAAGAATCTTTGACACCGAGGCCCCGAATCCAACCTCAAAGAAACCCTGACGCGTTAACGTACCGAATGATTTGATAGTTGCACAAGATATTTTGGATCCTGACGCTTTCGAAACGCCTAAATTCCCGTTAGACGTTATGAAATTTGAGCGGATCCGTTGCTTGGGGTAAGTTATTTTCGTCGGAAGGGGGGGGGGGGGAGGGGAGGAGGGGGGGGGGAGAGGGGGGGGGGAATCTCCATATTTGAACACGTGATGCTTTTTATCTCCGCCGCAGATTTGTCTTCGTAAAAGTATTAGCTGGTGGTGTAGAATTACTTAGTATTTTTATTTTTCTTCCAATAAAGAGCATTCTCAAGGAGTACAGTGTTTTTCATATGTAGTGAAAGAATGAGGCGTCAAAGAAATTATGAACAACAAGAATATGACGTCAACTTGCTGTCGAGTGACGTAACTGTTTCCATCATTATATGCTAATGAGGTGGATCTATTTATCCCAATTTTTTTTAATTTCTTGTGGACAAAATGTCGAGAGGTCTTAAATCTTTCACATCGCATTAGCTGACAGTGGCTTGTGCATTGACTAGAATCTTCTACATGAGTTTATGGTTGCATAGGAGCTCCAGGTACGTTGCTTTTCTGATTCGATCCTTTCGTGTTTAATATATCTGTCGTTTAGCGCTGCGTCACGACTCCTACACGTTTTTAACATAGCAGGGACTCCAAGCGCTGTTCTTTGATATGCGCTTGTTATACGAGCTAACATTAAGCGGACATTTTAGTCCTGCAGTCGGACTATGACCGATGTCCCACGCCTAGTTGCATCCCTGGGGCAGCTGTGTCGAACTTGGAGACCGTGACTTCATTAGTACACCGGAGGTCATGCTGGGACTAGATGGGCTGTAAGGTAAACCACGGCCGATGGTGTTATGATGCGATGAAGGGGTTAGGTCTTTCTGCTGTCTTCGTGTTTCAGGTACGAACCTATACCTGTGGGGAAATCCTACACGAACAACAGACAAAGCTTTGACCTCGGGCTTGACCCGACCTTTTACAACAACGTAGCCGAAATTTCTCGCTTCATCCGGTTCGTAAACGGCACGTTCGACCTGGTGATGATAGTAGAGCGCTTTGACGAGTCCATGGTCTTGCTGAAACGTCTGATGGGCTGGACCACCAAAGACATATTGTACGTCAAGAAAAAGTCAGCGCACAAAAACAAGGAATATATACCCACTCAGAAAGACGAATACAACTTCAAACGAACTCAGCGTGCCGACTACATGCTCTACCGGCACTTTTCTTCCGTGCTTCATGAAAAGATCGAGGCCCAGAGAGGCCGCTTTCAGACTGAAGTCGCTGCTTTCAAAAACACTCTAACGCGTGTGGAAAACTTCTGCCACGGCACCGAGGAGTCAAAAATAGTGATCGGGAAAACCCTATGGAACGAGGAGTTCATAGTGAGTCGAAAAGACTGTTTGCTGCTCCACGTGACTGAGATGGACATGATGACTGTGTTGAGCTACGCCAAGCGTGGTGATGTCAGAAGGCCCGTTGGGGGGCTGAGTTTTGCGGATATTTATATGCACACAGTGGAAACTGATAGTTCGAAGGGTGTTTCACACATTTAGCCCGAGCGCCCTACAGCAGAACATGGACCAATCATGATAAATCAAGAATAGTGCCAGATTAGCTTGGCGCCTGATGGCGCAAACTAATCTGGCACTACTCTTGACTTATCATGGTCGATCCATCTCCTGCAAATGGTACAAAGTCATAAGGTGACACACAATTTTGGAAATGCGGCCTTGGCGTTAAATAGGTTAATAATCACCAATACATTGTCAACTTTGATTTGCATGTGCTTGTCAGCAGATGTGTTTTTGACTCACGTGCGAAGCGAAAGTGAGTCTATGTTCTGGGCCAGTGGTCGTCCGTCCGTCGTCCGTCATCTGTCGTTTGTCGTCAGTCGTCCGTCGTCCGTGGTAAAATGTAACGCTGGCATTTTCTCGGAGACTATTCAAGCCAAAGTCTTCAAACTTGGCCCAAGGATACTTTGTGTCAAGACCTTTCTAAACATACCAATTTGAGTGACCTTTCACAAGGTCAAGGTCACAGGGGATCAGGGAATAGCTCAAAAATAGCAATATCTTTACAGAATTTATTTTTTCTCAAATACTATTGACAACTTCAAACCCAAACTTGGTACAAAGATACCTGATGAGAAGACCTTTTTATGTATACTAATTTGGTTGATCCCTGGGAAAAGTCAAGGGTCACAAGAGCTCCGGAAATAGGTAAAAAAATAACCATATTTGGACAAAAGATGTTTTTTTCTCAAATACTATTCACAACTTCAAACCCAAACTTGTTACAGAGATACCTGATGGTTAGACCTATCTATGCATACTGATTTGGATGCCTCCTCGGAAAGCTCAAGGGTCACAAGAGCTTAGGAAATAGGTAAACAAGATGGGATGAACCATAACCCACAAAGTCCCTTTTATATGAAAGCTGTCCTCGCTGTCAAGGGTCTCTACCTTTTGTCTTTGATCTGATTCTGATGTTGAAATATCTCCCATTGAACAAGATGAGGATTTCATACCAAAGTCTACCGTAAGTGTTTGGAGCTCACATTTCTTTTAGGAACATTTACAGTTGTTCATATTTTTTAGCTTATCCTTCTGATCCATTTCTTTCTGTCTAAACCAACCTCTGATCAACACACACGCCGGAACACAAATAAAGACGGACACACCGCGCTTCCCGCCATTAGTACATTCTGTGGGCTGCAGTAGCGACAGGAATTCTGAAGAAGAATAGCACGAGCAGCAAAATGACGTTACTATGAGCTTGACGTCATGGCATCACTAGTCTCACGACGCGGTGTACACAGTGACGAAATTGATGTTTCACGTCACTCATCCGAAAGGCACTCAGCCTCTTCCAGGGCTAACTGTTTTGTTCCACACAGCCTCTTCCAGGGCTGACTGTTTATTGGGAGTATATAGTGGATCCAAAACTTGCAAAAATGAATGAATTATTATTCAGATATACTAAGGTATATACTAAGTACGCCTGCATGCTCTTCTGAAAGCTCGTGGATATTTATGTGTTTGTATGCGTGCGCTCCAAACATCTCCAAGAGACATAGATTCACATTTGCCCTCCGGGCATATGAGGATCTATGCCTCTTGGAGATGCGCGCGCGTGTGTGTGTGTGTGTGTGTGTGTGTGTGTGTGTGTGTGTGTGTGTGTGTGTGTGTGTGTGTGTGTGTGTGTGTGTGTGTGAATCAATGAATCAATGAAGATTTATTTTACAACGGTGAAGATATTAACACAATCAGTGACTATGTCATTTTTCGTACCTGCCGTTGCTACACAACTACGACTAACTAAGTACAAAATATACATAAAACAGTGACATCAAAGCACAGTGATACAAAATATATAGTCCACTAAACACAAACACACGCATACACGCACAAACGCACTCGCGCGCGTCCACACACACACACACACACGCACACACACACACACACACACACACACACACACACACACACACGCACACACACGCACACACATACACAGGATAGTTAGAACATACACGTACATTTGTGTGTCGACGTATAACTAGATATTGTTATTTGAGTGATATCAGGTATCTATGAAGACTTGTCTTGAAACGAGATAATGTAGGAGTGGCTTTAACGTGATGTGGGAGTGAGTTCCACAGTGTGGAACCCGCAAATGACAAAGTAGACTTAAATATATATATTCGGGGTTTTGGAACAATATAAAGACCCCTCATATTCCCATAGCAGGAGTCTGATTCTTTAAACAGCTCCGTTAGATATTCTGAAGCGCTATGGTTCCACACTTTAAACTGCAGTACCCCTTTGTGAGAGAGAGAGAGAGAGAGAGAGAGAGAGAGAGAGAGAGAGAGAGAGAGAGAGAGAGAGAGAGAGAGAGAGAGAGAGAGAGAGAGAGAGAGAGAGAGAGAGAGAGAGAGAGAGAGAGAGAGAGAGAGAGAATCAATGAATCAATGAAACTTTATTTTACAACGGTTTAGGCATTGGCATCGCCATCGACACAGCCAGTTTACAAACCTGCCGTTGCTAACAACTACAAGACTAACTACAAATATACATACATATAAGTAAACATAATACTTGCAAACAAATGACAACATTGTTCACATAGACAGACATACTCATAGACTCACAGACACCCCCCCCCCCCACCCTACCCGTCCCCCTTCACACATAGACAGAGCTAAGCAGTCCAAATGATAAATGAAAAGGATAACAGACTTAATTGGGAATAAATTGGACCCAGCATAAAAAAGACATATAATACAAGTGGTTAAGGCATCCCTACGAGTGATCCACAAAATAATGCAGAGACCCTTTTTAAAACAGGCTAGCGAGGAGGTGGATTTTACATGGTCGGGAAGCGCATTCCAGATAAGTGTCCCTGAGAAGGATAAGCTAGTTTTATATAGATCGATCCTCGGTTTTGGTACTATGAAAAACTTTCTGATGTTTCCAAGCTTGGACTCAGACTTACGGAACAAAGTGGAGATGTACTCAGGTGTTTTGCGTTTCCACACTTTGAACATAAAGATTGCTTTGTTATATTTAAAATGACCTTGAAGAAGCAGGAGACCTGCTTTTGAGAGCTTTTCTTCAGTGCTCAGGTGTGGATCAGGGCAGATTATTTTGGCCGCTCGTCTGTGTAGGGAATTGAGTCTCTTTAAATGGACCTCACTACATCCATCCCATACCGTTGACGCGTAATCGATATAAAAACGTATGTGAGCGTTATAAAATAGTTTACGGGTATCTGAATCAGTATAATATTTCAGTTTTGATAACATAAATAGATTTTTGGCTACTATTTTGCATAAGGCGTCTGTATAAGCTTGCCATTTTAGCTGACTGTCGATTATAATCCCCAGTACTCGATCTTCATTTACCTGTTCTACCTGACTACCTTTAAGTGGAAGATTAAGTAATAGAGGCGTTATCTGCTGTTTTTGGCTTGTGGCGACTACCATCGATTTCGTTTTGGCTGGATGAACAACAATAGAATTGTTTATACACCAAGCTGATACTTCATGAAGACTTTGTTGTAGGTTGTCGGAAATTACCTGTATATCATTACTAGTAGTATGAACTGAGGTGTCGTCAGCAAAAAGGTCGCATTGTACATCTTGGCAAGTAATATGTAGAGGCAAATCATTGATAAATAAGCAAAACAGTAGGGGGCCCAGTACAAACCCGTTGGGCACACCGAAGCTTACATCTTTGAGAGAGAAGTATGAGCCATGAACAAGAACCTTTTGTTTTCTTTTAGTAAGGTATTTAACTGAGATGTGAAAAAAGCAAATGCGTCTCCGTTATTGATGTATGTGTGAAGCTTAGCAGTCAGAATAGTGTGGTTAATCAGATCAAAAGCATTCTTAAAATCCAGATAGACTACTCCTGTTAACTGTGACTTATTCATACCCTTGAGCCATGTGTCAACAAGGCGTGTAAGTGCTGTGTGGCATGAATGCTGCGGGTGAAATCCGGATTGGAAAGGGTGGAGGAGCTTACGGTTTTCTAGGTAAGCAAGCAGGTGTTTATGAACGTGCCTTTCCAGTGGTTTGGACAAAACAGATAATAAGGCCGATAATTATTAGGGTTAGAACGATCTTTTGTTTTTGGAAGTGGAATTACTTTGGCATATTTAAGTTCGTTAGGAAAAGTGTTATGCTGGATACAGAGATTATAAATATAAGTTAAGGATTCTACAATGATTGGGAGAGACAGTTTAAGTATTTTCGGGCTGATGTCATCAGGCCCCGAGGACTTTTTATTTGGAAGGTTACTTATGAGTAGACCCACTTCATGAACAGCTAACATAGGGATGTTGAATGGGGCTGTGCCCATTGTTCTTTGTTGACAAAACGCAGACAGCAGATTTGAACGGTGATAAGTGTTATCCTGGCTTGGCGAGATTAGTGATTTGGCAATCGAAAGAAAATGGCCATTGAATGTATCAGCAGTAAGATTAGTGGGAATGGTAGTTGCGGTACTTTGAGACCCCCTAGTAAGTGTGTTTAGAAGGCGCCATATAGTAGAGGTATCTTTGCTGTCTTTAACCGTGTCACGAACTAATTTTTTTCTTGCCCTCTCTGATCATGTATTTAACACGGTTACGCTGTTGCTTATATTCAGTGAACATTTTATTGCTACGTAGATCGTTTCTAAGCGCCATCGCCTGCATGATTTCCGGAGTAAGCCAGGGAGGAAGAGTGAGCTTTTACCCTCCTCTCGCGTAGGGGAGCATGTTTATTAAGTACATTTAGGAAAAGAGAGTACCAAATACTGAGGGTGGTATTAGGATCATAGGACAGGAGCACGTCATTAAAAGGAGTATTTTCTAGATCAAATAGAAATTCGTCTTTCTTGAAGTGTTTGAATGTCCTATACGTTATAGTTGTATGGCCGTTCTTTGTTGGTTTAGGGAGTTTAGAAGACCAGGAGCAAGCCACAGGATAATGATCACTAACACTAAGATTTGAGACATCAACGTCAGAGACGGCTTTGGGTTTATTAGTATATATATATGGCCTACAAGCGTGAAAGTAGTTGGATTAATTCTGGTGGGTGATTTCACTAACTGTACTAAGCCAAACAGAGATGACGTTGATCCTCAGGCGGGGTGCGGCTTAAGTAAATCTATATTAAAATCGCCCAATAGAAGAATGCCGGCCTTCTTTCTTAAAGCTCTGTCAGGTTCTGACTAAACTGATCGTACCACTCAAAAGTTGAGGCGGGATTTCTATATAAGAACCCAATTAATACCGGTTTTCATTTCGGACACTTAACTTCAACCCATACGCACTCCACCCCCATCGTTTCTAGATCGACGCGTCGAACTAAATGCTGGAGAGAGAGAGAGAGAGAGAGAGAGAGAGAGAGAGAGAGAGAGAGAGAGAGAGAGAGAGAGAGAGAGAGAGAGAGAGAGAGAGAGAGAGAGAGAGAGAGAGAGAGTGAGAGAGAGAGGGAGAGGGAGAGAGAGAGAGAGAGAACGAACGAACGAACGAACGAAACTTTATTTTCCAAGGATTGAGATATTAGGCGTGCAGGCCTTTCTTACAATATGTCCTTGCTAAGCTACTTTACAAAAGAAAAAGAAGAACACCAACCAAACAACAAAAACTAACTAATAATAAACGTCACACACACGCATACACACACGCACACACGCACACATACACACATATGCATGTATTCGTGCACATGCGCACTTTTGTACATACACATACACACGTACGTGCGCACATAATTATCTAACATATAAGTAGGTATGATATTTTGTGTACTATCAAAAACAAGTTAGAAAACAGAACAAACAATTTGGAGGCTAGATGGGGAGAAAAAAAAGCAAAAATTTAAAAACATCAAGCGTATTATGTCGAAAAACAAAGAAGAAGAAAGGATCAGCATAACGATGTCTTAGAAAGGTAATCATGTACTCTACTTTTAAACAGAGAGAGGGACGTAGTTTGTTGAATAGTGGGAGGAAGGGAATTCCATAAAAGAGCACCTGAATAAGACAGGCTAGATTTGAACAGGTCTATACGGGGCCTATTTTATAGAGAGAATGTTCCTGGAGGTGCTGTATTTTTCTTCAGTTTGCGAAAAAAGCCTAGACAAGGAAGGTGGAGCTTTCCCGTTAAGAATTTTGTGCGGCAGTACACATTTGTTTAGTGCGAGGTGCTTAACCAGAGGGAGAAGTCCGATGGCCTGCAGCTTGGCATCAGTGGATAAAGACAGATCAGGGAGGATAAGCTTAGCAGCGCGCTTGTATAACGAGTTTATCTTCTTGAAGTGATTTTCACTGCAGCCATCCCATATTGTTGAGCATAATCAATGTGTGGTTTAATGTAGGCATTAAAAAATAGTTTGCGCGTCTTAAGGTCAATGATCGTTTTAAGTTTGGAAAGTAGAAACAACTTTTTGGACAAATGTTTTCTCATATAATATAGGTGGTTACACCAGCTTAGATCAGCATCTATTATTACTCCAAGCAGGCAGTGTTGACTGACCTGCTCAACTGAGATGGAGTCCAAAGAAAGGTTGAGTGATGGAGGTTTGAGCTGATGTTTCTGGCGGGTTGTGATGAGCATGCTTTTTGTTTTTGTGGGATTTACAAGCATGTGATTTTCATTACACCACCGAGAGACTTCATGAAGACTCTATTGAAGATTATTTGCAATTTCAGGCACAGTTTTACCAGCGGGATGTAATGTTGAGTCGTCGGCAAACATGTCACACTCAGTTTCAGTACACGTTACATGTAACGGTAGATCGTTAACGAAGATACAAAACAATAGTGGGGCTAAAATAGACCCCTGGGGCACTCCATACTCCACAAATTATTCAGAAGAACATTTTCCATTGACGTAGACTGTTTGTGTTGTTTTTGTAGGATAGGAGTTTAGAAACGAAAGAGCTGAGGGGCTCTTTTTGTTTAAGTAGGTGGCAAGCTTTTTCAATAAGATGGTATGATCGATAAGATCAAACGCTTTTCTTAGATCCAAGAAGACAGCACCAGCCATTTTATTATCATTTATGCTGGTGACCTACGAATTTACTATTAGTGCGAGTGCAGTGTGGCATGAATGCTTGGGACGAAAACCTGACTGGTAATGATATAATAGGGACCTTTATTCAAGAAATTCCAAAAGATGTTTGTGAACATGCTTTTCCAGAGGCTTCGAGAGAACTGATAGAAGGGAAATGGGGCGAAAGTTATTAATTTCAGAAGAATCGTTTGCTTTAGGAACAGGCACTATTTTTTTATTTTTTGAAAGCTACTGGGAAGACATTTTTTTTTGTATACATAGGTTATAAATATATGTAAGAGGTTCCACTATGTATGGTTGCGACAGGTCAAGGATATATCCATTGATACCATCACTGCCCGAAGACGTTTTCTTTTTTAGGATAGAAATGTGTTTGCCTACCTTGTGTACAGCAATATCAGGGATGACGAAAATATCATCTGAGGACAATCTTTACTTACAGAACTTAGTTAGCTTTTCTGGTGTGGAATATATCGACTGATTGCGATTGTGAGAACTGAGTAAGTCTTTGGGGGCTGATAGAAAGTAGTTATTAAACTCCTCAGCGGAGAGGTTTTCTGGAATGGTATTGCACTGTTTACGCTTGTTGTTGGTAAGCGTATTAAGTGCTGTCCAGAAAGAGGAAGGGTTTCTGTCTTCTTCGACTGTTTTCGTTATAAACGATCTCTGCGCCTCTCTAATTAAGTACTTAACGTTATTTCCCAATCTTTAAAATTCATGAAAGTTCTTTTCTTTCTTAGCCTTATTTCTATCATCCATTGCTTGTTTGATTTCGTCGGTTATCCATGAGGGAGGCTGGCGGGATCGGACTCGCTTTCTTCTTACTGGCGCATGTTTGTTTAGCACCCCTAGGAACAGATCAAGTAAGAGAGAGACAGCCGTATCTGGGTTGGTACAATTGTACACATCATGAAACGGTGTAAGGCTAAGATCGTGTAGAAAAGCGTCTTTGTTTAGTTTTTTAAAAGACCTATAGGTAATGTACACATGCTGATTCCTCTTTTGTTTGGGCATCTTGCACAACCATGTACAGGTGATGGGAAAATGATCACTGACAGCTATTGGGGGGACGCTGGTCTCTAGTACTGACTTACAGTTGTTGGTATAGATGTGATCAATGAGTGTAGCGGATGATTGGGTTATTCTAGTAGGAGCTTGGATTAGTTGCTTCAACCCAAAAAGAGTTGTTGTCGATTGCCACGTGGGATTTGTTTTCAGTAAGTCAATGTTAAAATCACCTAACAGCAGTACATCTTTGTCAGTGTCATTCACTTTATCCATCATCTGCACAAAGTCATCATACCACTCGACAGTGGACGATGGATTTCTATATACATAAACCATTATAATTGGCGATGAGTTATTAGTTTTTACTTCCAGCCATACACACTCAATGTTACATGGTTGAATCGTGGTCGTAGTATGATATCACACCAGACGGCACGCACGTAGAGTTCTTTTAAATAAACCTCCGTTCAGCTGCAATCCGTCACACGTGGCTTTAAGGATGTAGACAATACTGGAGTAACAGTTCCAACAATATTTTATTACAGCGATGCGATCTCCACGAAATGCGTTCACAATTGCACCAACAATAGTACAAAATCTTCTCAACTCTGACACAAAGCGTCTCTCATACAATGTACATCAGCCTTCACTGCAGATCTCCGTTACTGACAATGAAGCACGATATCTTGCGTAACGTTCTCTCAATATCAAAGCATTTTACGATACAATGCAATTATACAACTGAACACTGTACCAACGCCGTTACATCGCAATTCTACAACTGAACAATGTACCTCTCTCTGTTACATTGCAATTCTACAACTGAACAATGTACCCAGGTGCTTCCTAGCACGACTCTTTTATAGTGACAGGCTTTCCAGAAAGATCGAGCAAAATCGTACAGCACAACCAATCGGAACACAGTACGTATCTAAAACTCAAAGGTGCATTCACACTGGAATATTCTATAAACATCTGGCTACGATCTTCAACTTCTAAGTTAAGAAAATCCGCGGCGCGCGATGACGTCACACAAAAGTAGGCCAGACAGGTCACGACCCCGCCCACTCTAACTGGTAAACATGCGAACAGTGCATCAGCACCGAAAGCCAAGCGACACGCTCGTAGTAAACAAATGAATCCTCATGAGGCTTCTAGACCTTTCGTGACTCAACTCCGTGCGGCAACAGATAATCCACACCGCACTATTCATAAACGAAAGTGAAATTCTCTAAAAAGGTACGTGATTAGAAATCGTGATAGCTCAAATAAAACGTCGGATCGTTACCTGCGATTTATGCACGCACGCTCTCACAAAACAACACAAACACAATCGTAACACTCAATGTCAGTTGACTCCAGATCATCACGTCTGCGTACCATATGTGCAATCGAGTTATGAACATAAACAGCAATCCCTGTGTGTTTGAGGGTGTTTGGGTCACGACGAATTAAGGAAAAGTTTGGAATGCACAGATTTTGTCGCTAATTCTTGAGTCCAGACGTGACTCCTTAGCCCAAAGAGATGGAAGTGTGAAGGCTGGTTTAAAAATATTGAAATGTCAGGAACCTTATTGTAAAGGTGAAATACATTAAGGTGCCCGACCTTCAGCCCGTGGGCATGCATGTAATTGTTCGATGGTGTACACATTTTGATGACAAAAATGTAAATATAAAGTTTTCAATATCCGAAACTCAGTGAAACAGTCTAGTCACTGAAAGGAGTGATCTTGTGCGAAAATATGGAATAAACCAAATCCACTTATAATCACCACGACTGTCAAAAATAACTTGCCTGATAGTTTGTAGAACTGTCTACTTGCAATGAGCACAACACGTTGCTCTATGTACTATAAGGTCACAAGGTCAAAGAGAGAGAGAGAGAGAGAGAGAGGAGAGAGAGAGAGAGAGGAGAGAGAGAGAGAGAGAGAGAGAGAGATGATGATGATGATGAAACGTTTTTATTCAGGATAAAAAGTTTTAGGCATAACAATGCCTATCTTCCAAACTGTCCTGCTAATCTACACATATAAAAATACATCAGACGAGACATCAAAAGTTAAAACATATGTAAGTAAAAAGACCCATCCCCCCCCCCCCCCCCACCACTCGGAGGGAAAAAAATACAAAATTAAAAAATATATATATAATTATATACACAGGTATGAACCTGACATGCTAATGCAGAAAGTCGAACTATTACATAATCTGCAGCAACAGTAGAACAGTATTAGGTAATAGGAATCTTGTCACTAACTATACGAATAGTAGCATAAGGGAGCCGAACATACTATTACTTCTGAAGTAAATATTTATGGAGGCGATTTTTGAAGACGCTAATCTTACAAATTGATTTCAGGTGTGGAGGTAACACATTCCACGCTTTAGCGGCTGAAAAATACAGACTGGTTTTACGGATGTCTAATCTAATTTTTGGAAGGTGGATCGAGCTATTTCTCGTGTTTTTCCTATTATTGTCGGAAATAGAGTTTTTAGATAGGGTGGGGCTTTTCCGTGCATGATCTTGTGCAGTAGAACACAGCGATTAAACTCAAACTGTTTCTTCAGTGTTAGTAACTTGAGAGATTTTAATTTTTCATCAGTCGAAGTACGACCGGGAAGTATTAATTTAATGCCCCGACGATACAAGGAATTAACTTTTTTCATGTGAACTTCGCTGCATCCATCCCAGACGGTAGAACTGTAGTCACAATGCGTTTTAATATGCGCATGGAAAAAGAGTTTACGGATATCAGTATTAACTATATGGCGTAGTTTTGATAACAGGAACAGATTTTTGGAGATTGTTTTGCATATAGAGTCAGTATGCGGCTCCCAGCTTATTTGGTTGTCCACTATAACGCCTAATAAGCGATGCCTAGTTACTTGTTCTACAAGCTGGCTATCTAAGGAGAGTGTTAAAGGTGGTAGGCCATGCTGGTGTTTCTGACGTGTAGTAACTAACATGCTCTTTGTCTTTGGAATACTAATAATCATGTGATTATCACTGCACCAGCCTGCTACTTCATCAAGACTTTGTTGGAGTACCTTATTAATGGTTGCGATATCTTTATCAGATGTGTGTATGGTCGTGTCATCTGCGAACAGATCGCAGTTTGCGTCTAAATGAGATATGCACAGTGGCAGATCATTAATAAATAGATTAAATAATAAGGGCCCTAGAATAGACCCCTGTGGAACACCGCAAGTTACTAAACCATCAGAGGAATATTGCCATTTAGCAGTACTTTCTGCGTTCTGTCCCTGAGATAGGACGATATAAAGGAGACAGTATTTGAGTCAATGTGATAAAATGGTAGATTTTTTTAGTAGGATAGAGTGGTTGACAAGATCAAAAGCTTTTTTCAGGTCAAGAAAGATTGTACCTGATACTTTACTGTCATTTATGGCAGAGAGCCATTTATCAATTAAATGATTGAGGGCAGTTTGGCACGAATGTAGAGGTCGAAATCCTGATTGTGCTGCAGTTATCAGATGGTTTTGCTCCAGAAAGTTTAGAAGATGAATATGGATATGTTTCTCGAGCGGTTTTGAAATACAGGATAATATGGAAATGGGTCTGTACTCGTTTAGGTTGCATACATCTTTGCTTTTAGGAAGAGGGATTACCTTCGCGTTTTTTTAGCTCGTCGGGAAAAATGTTATGTCTGATCGATAAATTATAAATAAAGGTCAGGGATTCGACGACGTAGGGCAGAGATAGTTTTAAAATTTGACTATTAATACCATCTGGACCGCAAGACGATTTGTTCTTTAAACTGGAAATAGATTTACCTACATCTAGGACAGTCATAAGCGGTACTAAAAATGGGCCGCAGGCTCTCTGTTGACTATGGTGACGTAGTTGATGAGAGCAAGTGTAGTTTACAGGGTTAGGTGTATTTGACTTCGCCAGAGTTTGAGCAACAGTTATGAAGTGAGCGTTGAACGCATCAGCAGTAAGATCGGGTGGAATATTAGGCGATCGTTTACTGTTACCTTTGGTGAAATTGTTTATTACTTGCCAGACTGAACGGATGTCTTTGCCGTCGGCAATAACTTGTTCTGCATTTTGCCTCTGTGCTTTACGAACTAGAGATTTGACATGGTTTCGCTGCTTCTTGCAATCAGTAAATTTCTTGCCTCGTTTTAATGTATCTCTTACTTCCATTGCTTGTTTTATCTCAATAGAGAACAGGATATTTGACGCGTTTGATGCGCTTAGGCGCGTGTCTATCCAAAACGGCGAGAAACAGCTCGTACCAACGTGACAGGGCATCGTTAGGGTTTTTGCAGAGAGAGAGAGAGAGAGAGAGAGAGAGAGAGAGAGAGAGAGAGAGAGAGAGAGAGAGAGAGAGAGAGAGAGAGAGAGAGAGAGAGAGAGAGAGAGAGAGAGAGAGAGAGAGAGAGAGAGAGAGAGAGAGAGAGAGAGAGAGAGAGAGAGAGAGAGAGAGACTCAGTTTATTGTTCAGACAAAATGTCCATACAACGGAGTGAGTCGTTACATAATTTCATAAATTCAGGTGTATACAAAAGCCACATGGCGATATTTATATCCACACACACACACACACACACACACACACACACACACACACACACACACACACACACACACACACACACACACACACACACACACACACATTTCCATTCGATCTACGCCAGCACATAATAGCCACTTTTGACCTATACGTAAAATGCGGTATCCGGATCCAGGCCACAGCCGTGAACTACACAGACAAGGTCGGAATAAGAACCACAGTTTGCACGTGGAATCATGCAAGCATGATGCTACAGAGTTTAAATGCATCGAATACATGTCTTGCTAAATCGGCAATGGACTGCGGGTTAGTAGTGTCTATAGGATACGCAATTCCTTCTTTTTGAGTTCCACAAGGTCAAACTTACAAAGGTATTTGACACGCAGTTCATCACATATGGGACAATAAAACATGAAGTGAATTTTATCTTCCACAGCCTTTGCACACAATGGACACACGTTAGCTACAGCATTTGGAGTACTATATCTTTATTTGTTACTTTGCAATTCGGTCTAAATTTGATGTATAGATTTCTGACATAGGTTCGCTTAACCAGTTCAAAATAGTTTTCTTGTACAGGTGTATGTTTAAAACTACGATACACAACAAAACGTTCACTCTCAAAAAGTTTTGATGAACACGTTTTGTTTGGAACAATCAACCATCCTTTGTTTAAACGTGTTTATAAAAGCATTCTTGTTTCCAACACCTTGTTAAATCCATACATGACCAAACCCACTTTGAAAAAGCAAATTCTTTAACTCTGACACCCATGTTTCTTTCCCTTTATCATCTAAATCCTTAAGCATATGATAAGCCATACTTGCAAATCTATTAACAGGTAAAGCACAGAGTCGAAGCCAGTAGGAACCACATCTTACTGACGTTAATACCGACAAGGGATATCGACCAAGTTCACCATAAGCCATCAGGTTCGGTGTGCAGAAGTTGACATTAAGAAAACGTTTACATGCAAATGAATGGACTCTTTCAATTTCGGCACACTCGTTTATACCCCAAATTTCCCAGGCATACAACAAAATTGGGACAACCCGAGCATCAAACAGCTTGAAAAAAAAAATCAGGACTAGCGCAGTTAATTTTTTTCAACATACGGAAAATATCAATGACACAATTTGTTTGCTTTAGTGACTAAGTCATCGACGGATGTGTTTAGACTCAAACGTGTGGTAAAGTTTAACCCAAGGTACTGCTTCATATTGACAACTTCTACTACCCTCGTTCCCCCGTAAGTCCATTTTTCATATTTTGACAAATACCCACCTTTTCGAAACACAGTTATTTTCGTCTTGTCTAGGTTAACAGACAAACCAAGTTTAGATGCTACTTTGTACACATTGTTCAATTGAGTCTGAAGGCCATTGGGGGTTGATGAAAACAAAGCAATGTCATCTGCAAACACCAACAAAAACAGTTCTGCTGCATCGGTTTTAGTTGTAAGCCATGTTTACCATTTTCAATAATGTACACAGCAAGCTCGTTAATCAAAAAGGAGAACAATGTAGGCGATGCTAAACATCCTTGTTTTAAACCTTGGAAACACTCAAAATACTCTGTACAATTCAGGCTGTCTCTAACACAAAATTTCACCGAGTCATACATTGCCTTCATAGCTGAAAGCATTTTGCCATGCACTCAAGCCTTCAGTAAAATACTCCAAAGCACACCTCTTTTAGTAAAGAAAGCCCAGCAGCGCCTCTTTTTTTCTTCGGCGGTTGAAGTCTTTTGGCGTCAGTCAGCAGATCATGTTGCAGTTTTACCGCGCAGCGATTGAGAGCGTTCTTACCTTCTCAATGACGATGTGGTATGGCAGCGCAACCGACGAAGCCCGCAAGAAATTAAATAGGGTGGTCCAAACAGCATCTCATATTGTTGGAAGCGATCTTCTCTCGCTGGAATCTCTGTACCACGCACGCACCATCAAGAGAGCAAGCTCCATCATACATGACGAGCACCATCCTACACATAGCCTGTTTGAGCCCTTGCCATCTGGCTCACGCTTTAGATCCATTAAGGCCAAAACCACTGTTTTAAGAAGAGTTTTTATCCCTTGGCTGTTCAGGCCCTGACTAATGTGGCTGTGATATGACATAACTCAGCAGATTGACGCAAAGTCCTTTTAGAATTACCTACAGCCCATCTTAGTTGTTTATAGTTTTTTTTATATTATGTTCTATTAAACCTCTTCTTAAACAGGATATACAGTTTTACAAATACATATGAATTTAGCTAATCTGTTTTCGTTGCGGCTCACTTGACAGTTTTTGTTGTCATATTATGGTTATTATGCTATAGATTTATCTTATTTTACCTTCTTAGAGGTGTGTGCATACTTAGTAGAATGACTGCTATACATATGTGTGGTTTGGTATTTTAGAGTCTGCTTGATTGTGATGTATGTATGTTTTATGTGTTGATCTTAATATGGACGCTCGTCAGTTATGCTGCAAAAATCCTAATGTTTATGCATATGGCAATAAAGTTTATCTTATCTTATCTTTTAACAGTATCGAAGGCTTTGCGGAAGTCACCAAAAGCCACATAAACTTTCTTATTTTGTAAAAGTTTTTTTTTTGAACAATAGCATAAAGTGTAAATATATGGTCCACAGTAGAATAAGATTTTCCTAAACCCGGCCTGTGTTTCAGACAGAATATTGTGTTCCTCAGTCCAGTTTGTTAGCCTTCTGTTCAAAATGCAAGTATAAAGTTTACTAACACAGCTAATCAGAGCAATACCACAATAATTATCTGGATTATTTACATCCCCTTTCTTTTGAAGTGGAAAATAATAGCTTTAGACCATTCACTGGGGAACAACCCTTTGTTGAATAAAGCATTAAAATACTTAGTTTAAGAACTTCATTAATAATTCCATCAGGCCCAGGGGCCTTTCCTGCTTTGGTATGTTTTAAAGCAGCAGTAACTTCTGCTTTTTCTATGTTAATATCTAGGTCATGAAATAAAGCTTCATCAGACTCAGAGTCTTCTGATAAAAAAAGCTTAATTATTCTCTTGCTGTGCCTTGTTTTCATTTTAACACGCTAGAGAAATGATCATACCACTGCTTCTTTGTTATATTGTTTCTTACACGATGTTTTCTTTTCCATTTCTTTATTTTCTTCCAAAATGCCTGAGAGTTATGTCTGTACTCAAGAATTTTGTCAACAGTTTCACTCTTAAAGTTAACTTATTTAGCTCTAAATAATTTCTTGTATTGTTTTCTCTCATTAACAAACGTTGTTTTATTTTCCATGGTTTTGTTCTTTGTGTATGTACGTAAAGCTTTACGCATTCTATTTTTTTGCATTTCTGCATTCCTGGTCAAACCAAGGGTCACTAGCGGTGTCTGTATTGTGTGTGTTGCTTGTGGAGAAATTTAATTGTTTTGTCATGCTATGATGCAACTAGCATCGTCCTTGATAGTACATGCGAAAGTTTCTAATGCACCATCAATATCATGATCAGTCTCAGCAGTAGCAGCTACTTGGGCATCCTGGAATGCAGGAGTAGCTAAACTGTCGGCGAGCGTTTGGGACTTAGCAGGTTCCCAGATAATCTTATCAAAAGAAAAACACTGCGCATCGTCTTCAGAAACATCGTTGTGAGGTGATACACGTACAAAAGACACAGTAAGGACCAGCGGCATGTGCACATTCTCTATCTTCTCGCCAACTTCAAGTTTGTCACACAAACAAATAAAGTCAGGAGATGCAACGAAATAATCATTAATACTACAACCAGTGGGAGAGATAAATGTCAGATGCTCACTTTGACAGATCAGGGCTACAGAACCCATTCAAAATCATCAGTTCAAAACATGCGCACAAATCTAATAGTTTTCTTCCAAATATATTTAAAATCGTATCTTCAGTAAGCCGTGCTGGTTCAAATAAAGCAGTATTAGTTAATAGCGTTTCATCAGGAGCAAGCTGAAACAAATATGGATTAGGCTGCAAATCCCCAGTTCTACCATTAAAATCACCACACATCAGGAAATGAATGTCTCCAAATTGCTCGAGGGCACTAGCAAGACACTGTTCAAATTCTTCTATCAAGCAGTCGTATGGTAATTGTCTATACAATGGTGAGTCCTTAGGGGGGACATAGCACGCGACCATAAGCACATCGCATTCAGTACCAAACAATGATCTGTCAAGCTTGATAAAGATACTTTGAGCGCATGTCATAATATTCACTTTGAAAACAAACTTGGCATACACATTTTTTACTAAAACAACAACACCCCGCCAGCTTCTTTCTTGGCGTGACTGTTTGACTGCAGGTAAGGAAAGACACGTGAAACCAGACCAGCAGTCAGGCGGGACGAAAGCATTGTCCAAAAATGTTTCAAACGAACACACAATGTCATAATTACTTACATATTGTAGAAAGTCTGGGTCAGATAGCTTGCTCCACAGTCCATCAATATTCCATGACAGAAAGAAAAGTGTATGTAACACACTGTCTACTGACCAGGACCGGATCAATCAGTTTTCAAGGAGAGGGGGAGGGAAGGTGGGGGGTGGGTGGGGGGTGCTGAACGTTTCGTTTGATTAATCAGTTTTCAGGGGGGGGTGCTCAACTTTTCTTTTATCCATTGCCAGGGTCTAGTATATATCAAAACACCATGTACCACAACCGAAACTGTTTTTCCTCCTTCTCGGACCATGTTGTGGACTGGCAGTGAATGATTTTTTTGTTTTTTTTTTTTTTTTTTTTTAAGCCGAGAAGGGGGGGGGATGCTGCAGTACCAAAGCACCCTCCCCCCGCCCCCCTTAGTGGATCCGACCCTGCTGACTGCTCTGCAGCACACGCGCGCATCGGCGACACATCCCGTTCAATTGAGGTGGGAGACGCGGCTTGGCCGACATATCACGGGTCACTGAATTCGTCCCCGACCTCAATTATAGGAGAACTATGTGGCCGGCGCCGTTTCGCTGGTTTAGGTGAAGGCTGTAACGGGAAAACCAAGTGTGACGCACGTGCCGGTGTCGCGTTGACCTGCTGACCAGTAGCCGCGGCGGCGCCGAGTATTTGGATACGGTTGTCCGGTCTTCTGTTGACGCTGTTGTCTGTCGCGTGGCGGCGGCCGAAGTTGTCGGTGTCGTAGTCTCGTTGCTCTAGAGGCCCAGCGACGACCAGCATGTTCCCCTTGTAGTATGCCCGCATGCCTTTCTCCCGGTGCAGCCTGATCTGTTCGTGTTGCCGGTTGGTTATGTCGCCAGCAACGTTGACGCCCTTTTGTTTGAGTGCAGCACGACCCTTGGTCAGGACGTCCATCTTGTCCCTCCATCTCGCGAACTTCACGATCATGGGGCGGGGCTTGTTGTTGGCTCGGGCACGGTTGGCTGCCACAGAAGCAAAGTCCGGTTTCTTCCCCACCCGGTGTGCGAGTACCAAGTTGTCCTCGGTCCAGGTTTCATTTGGCACTGTGCCCTGCAGACATTCCAGTACTTTGGCGGCACAGGAATCAAAGGTCACGCCTGGCGTTTCCAAGATTCCAAAAAATCGCAGATTGTCCCTACGTTTGAACGCCTCTAGTTTGTCCAGTTCTTCCTCGTAGCGTTTCCGTAGATCGTCCACGTCCTCCTGCAAGTCTTCTACAGACTCGGAAACCTCAGGTGTCCACCAGGCTGTGAGCGCGTTGCTTCAAGTCAGCAATGTCGGTGCCAATCGCCTGTATAGGGGTCAGCACACCACTAAGGTCAGCACGAAGAGACCCCAGTTTCTCGTCAATCACCTGTGTCTGTCTGTCGATTATACGCTGAATATCACTGACAGCGGACGTCCTGAACGTCGCTCCGCCCTGATTGCCCATGAATTGCGGAGGTTAAACATCGACATCGCTGCGCTCAGCGAAGTACGCCTCCCGGACGAAGGCAGTCTCCAAGAACTTGGCGCTGGCTACACCCTCTACTGGTCGGGCGAGTCTGCATCAGAAAGACTGCTCTCAGGCGTGGGCTTCATGGTCAAGACCTCCATTGCGACTAAGCTGGAAAACCTACCAACCGGTCACTCAGACCGCATCATGTCCATGCGTCTCCCACTGAGACACCAGCAACATGTCACCCTTCTCAGTGTGTACTCCCCAACCCTCCTGGCAGAACCTGCAGAAAAGGACAAGTTCTACACTGACCTGCGCAGCCTTATACAGAGCACCCCTGCAGACGACAAAGTCATCATCCTTGGCGACTTCAACGCCAGAGTGGGCCAGGACTCTGAAGCCTGGAAAGGAGTCCTCGGCAAGCATGACGTCGGGAATTGCAATGACAACGGCCGCCTACTGTTGGAGTTCTGTGCAGAGCAGCAGCTTGTCATCACCAACACTACTTTCCAGCAAAAGGATAGTCGAAAGACCACCTGGATGCACCCTCGCTCCAAACACTGGCACCTTATCGACTATGTCCTAGTGCGTCAGAGGGACCACAGTGATGTCCTCCTCACCAGAGTGATGCCCAGCGCAGAGTGCCACACTGACCACCGCCTTGTCCGCTGCGAACTCAGGCTCCACTTCAAGCCAAAACCTAAGAAAGGGGGGCCCCCTAAGAAAAAGCTTGATGTTGCCAGCCTTCAGCGTGACGACGTAAAAGCTGCCTTTCAGACAGATTTACAGCGCAGGCTCACAGACACAGCTGACCCAGCAGACTCCTCCCCTGAAACACTCTGGGAACAGCTGAAAACTGCTATCGCAAAATCCTCTGCAGAAATTTTGGGTTTCGCTAGAAAGAGGAACAAAGACTGGTTTGACGAAAACGACGTAGAGATCCAGGAACTCCTAGCAAAAAAAAAAAGAGCCGCCCCTCAGGCCCACCTAGCCCAGCCTTCCTGCCCTGTGAAGAGTCTGCCTTCCGCCGCGTCTGCAGCAGTCTCCAGCGCAAGCTCAGAGATCTCCAGAACGAGTGGTGGACCAGACTCGCACAGAGGACCCAGCTTTGTGCTGACAACGATGACTACAGGGGCTTCTACGAAGCACTGAAAGCAGTGTATGGCCCCAGGCACCTGATACAAAGTCCCCTGCGAAGCGCTGATGGACAGGCACTCCTCACAGATAATAACTCCATCTTGAACCGCTGGTCGGAATACTTTCAGGACATCTTCAGCGCTGATCGCACTGTTCAAGAAGCAGTCATCCTCCAGATCCCACACCTCCCAGTATAGGTTGAATTGGACGAACCGCCCACCGCTGAAGAGACCCTCACAGCCATCCACCAGCTCAAGTGTGGCAAAGCAGCAGGCATTGACGGAATCCCACCAGAGATCTGGAAACATGGAGGCCCAGCACTGCACAACAAGCTCCATGACCTCTTTCTCTGCTGCTGGGAGGAAGGAACACTACCAAAGGATCTCCGCCATGCAGTCGTCATCACCCTGTACAAGAACAAAGGAGAGAAGTCTGCTTGCTCCAACTACCGTGGAATTACCCTGCTGTCCATTGCCGGGAAAATTCTCGCAAGGCTGCTCCAGAATCGGCTGGTACCTGCCATTGCAGAAGACCACCTCCCAGAGGGCCAGTGTGGCTTCAGAGCCAACAGGAGCACCACCGACATGGTCTTTGGGCTGAGACAGCTTCAGGAGAAGTGCCGCGAGCAGAACAAAGGGCTGTGCGTAACGTTTGTCGACCTAACAAAAGCGTTCGACACTGTGAGCAGACAAAGCATGTGGCAGATCCTGGAGCGACTTGGCTGTCCCCCAAAGTTCCTCAGCATGATCGTCCAGCTACACGAGGACCAGCAAGGCCAGGTCAGACTCAACAATGACCTCTCAGAACCATTCCCCATTCTCAACGGTGTGAAGCAGGGCTGTGTGCTGGCACCGACCCTCTTCACCATCTTTTTTAGCATGATGTTGAAGCAGGCCACAGTGGACCTCGACGATGACGATGCAGTGTACATCAGGTATCGTCTCAATGGCAGCCTGTTCAACCTCAGACGACTGCAGGCCCACACCAAAACCCTAGACCAACTGATTCGTGAGCTGCTCTTTGCTGACGACGCTGCCCTCGTTACACACACAGAGAGAGCCCTGCAGCGCATCACATCCTGCTTCGCAGACGCTGCCCAGCTCTTTGGACTCGAGGTCAGTCTGAAAAAGACAGAGGTTCTCCATCAGCCGGCACCCAAGGTAGAGCATCGCCCCCCCACATCACCATCGGCGAGTCTGAACTGAAGCCAGTGCACCAGTTTACCTACCTTGGCTGCATCATCACGTCAGACGCCAAGCTGGACAAGGAGCTGGACAGCAGGCTGGCAAAAGCAAACAGCGCTTTCGGGCGTCTATACAAGCGGGTGTGGCACAATCAACAGCTGAAAACAGGCACCAAGATCAGCGTGTACAGAGCTGTCGTCCTCACCACCCTGCTGTATGGTTCCGAGTCCTGGGCCCTCTACCGCAGCCAACTACGACTTCTCGAACGCTTCCACCAGCGCTGCCAGCGTACAATCCTTGGTATTCACTGGAGTGACTATGTCACAAACGTCGAGGTCCTTGAACAGGCAGAAACTGTGAGCATCGAGGCTTTGCTGCTGCGGACACAACTCCGCTGGGCTGGGCACGTCTCCAGGATGGAGGATCATCGCCTACCCAAGATCACCCTGTTCGGTGAGTTCGCCACTGGACACAGAGACAGAGGGGCACCAAAGAAGAGATACAAAGACACTGTCTCAAGAAGTCACTTAGTGCCTGCCAAATCGACCACCGCCAGTGGTCTTCACTTGCTGCGGACCGTGACACCTGGCGCTCCACCATTTACAAGGCAGCTGTCTCCTTTGAGGACTCTCGCAGAGCTGGCCTTAAAGACAAGCGGCTCAGGAGAAAAAAACAGAGATGCCGCAACTCAGAACCCTGGCCAGACCTTCCTCTGCAGCCACTGCGGTCGAACCTGCCTGTCCCGGATTGGCCTCCGCAGTCACGAGCATGCCTGCAGCCGTCGTGGACAACCCCTATTGAATCTTCGTTCGCGAAGTCAAGCCAAGAGACTTCCAGTCACTTACTTAGCGCACCCTTCTTTCCTATTTTTTTTTTTTTTTTTTTTTTGTCTGTGTGTGTGCTTCGCTCAAAATTGATATAGGATCATTGGTCGATAATGCACAATTCTCTCCCCTGACAGTACTTTTATCTACTTTACTTTGTAATCTATCCTAGACCAAAACTTATGGACAAAAGGTCTGAAAACTTTCACATCACAGTAGCTGACAGTGGCTTGTGCATTGCCTAGAACTTTCTACATGAGTTTATGGTGTAATAGGAGCTCCAGTTAAGTTGCTTTTCTGGGGTTTTTTCCTTTTAGCGCTGCGCCACGACTCCTACACGTTTTTAACATAGCAGTGACTCCAAGCGCTGTTCCTTGGCACGTGCTTGGTATACGAGCTAGCGGCAGCATGGCGGACGGACGTGATTTATTAGTGGAAAATCTTTATCAGATAGGCTCTGATCATTATGAGTTTGTAGGTTTATATGGAAAGAGATATGCGGAAGCCGCAGATGCCTCGGAAATCGAAGGGCGTAGTGACACTTGAACGCTGACTTTTGAAGTATCTGAGGATAAAATGAGCGGTTTTTTTTTTTAACGTATTGAGTCCCTTCTACGGTTGTTTGTATGCATGTTCGCCATTGTGGATATTGCTATGGACGCATGTTTAACCCCTTTACTGCCGAGAGAAAAATGAACACGATCCAATTGCAAGAGACACAGATCTTCGTGAGCCCCGGGGGCTCATGAGGACTTATGCCTCTTGCTGAGACTAATTTTGCATAAATGTTTCTTGGACGGTGTTGCCTTTCGGTTGTTGAATGAACCAAGATTTGAGTTTTTGTCAGGATTTCTTGCAAAAGGTTTCAACACAAATTAGCTGAAATGTAGCTGATGATAAGACCTTTCTATGTACACAACTTTGGTTCGCTACTTACAAAGGTCAAGGGTCATGGGAAGTTGATAAAAGTAAAAAATACGTAAATTTTGTGAAAACATGAATTTCGAGGGTAGAAAGCCAATCCTTTCCTTATGTTAAAACACTTGCTTATTTCAATAACCCTTGGAAGAGTGAAGGTCACAAGGTCAGATTAATTATGTGGATCGGTCATGTGTGTGAACATTACGGGCTTTGCCATTCTTGTCTTTTATAAATTATTAAAATAAGGTATGCACATTTTTTACCCTCTTCAAAAGTTACTTAGTAAGTTTACATGAGCAAATATAGAATGTAGATAATACTGTTTATTTTTTTCAAATGAAGATTAATCGTGTAATTCATTTAAAGTTCAACCGATTGTACTTAATTAATCTTTTCTTAATTAAGAAGTGTGGCAGGGTGTACCATCATTGTATTTTATTTTCAGATTTTTCTTTTAGCCTGGTCCCAGTCTATGAAGCTGCTCGCAGACAGAGAGTGCGAAAGTCTGTGCTTAGCTCAAAGCAATAGTTTTTCGATGTCACCGATTCATCCGTGTAGGCCTACAACTCACCTCGACCTTTTATCCGGAAGTTGGAATGGCTAACACTGTAACTCATGCTTCCAGAAATTAGGCGAGCAGCACAAAACGTGTGCTCGTCTGTGATTTTAAGCCCTACAGTTTTCAGCCGTAAGGTCCGAAATCACAGACTACCAAACGAAGTTTAATAGCGGACTTGAATCTATACTGACGAGCAGTGTTTCCGATGATTTCAGAAATGTCGCATTTCTTTTGCTCGTCAGTACAGACGTTGGACTGACTAACACTGGCAGGACTCATGATGCATCTGAGGCAAAGCGCCAGTAATGACTGGTACATTTTCATCCACGGCGGGCACGGATGTGCCTCTGTATAAATGTGCATGTTTTGCGATTTTGAACTTATGGCTATAGAGCTGTAAGTCGTAAATTACAGGACAAGACAACTATCATTGAGGAAATTGGGTATTGGGTAACGGCTCTTCATTGACATGGAAGTTGGAATGGCTGGCGCTGAAAGGATAGTGGTATAGAATGTGTTTTAGAATGTATGCTGGTGTGTAGTTTTAGACATCACGGCCATAGGCCGTGAGGTCCAATATCACAGACCAGCACGCACATGTTCGATAGCGGACTTCGATCTAGAAGTTGGATTGGCTGACATTGGCAGGATGTATGGTAAGTATTTGTGTACTTCTGGTAGGCAATGCCGCAGCCGTTGTGATCAAGCTCTCTTGCCCGTTGATGCTTGTGTCCATGGAGATGATGTTCCCATCTCGCTTACAGTTACTGCACAGTCCGAATAGAGCGGCCCTTCTAAACTGTCTGTTCAGCGCAATATAGACGAAAAAGTTCATAGCAGAGTTGAAGAAGGCCAGGTTAGTAACGGATGCGCGGATGCTTCGCTGGACTTCGCGCAGGTTGTCCTGAATGAGGTAGGTGATGATGTGTGGGGACCAGCTCACGAAGAACACCCCGAATACTACAACCGGCGCTTTTAGAGCTCGGAGCATTTTGGCCAGAGAGACGCCTTGGGTCTGACCTCTCGCACCGTTCTGATTACTGAAGCTGTGATTGCGGACGAGGTTGGCACCAGGTTGTGGACAAGCCCCCCGCCGTTTCTTCATCACCAGGCGAGCTATCAGGGAGTAGAAGACCAAGACCCATGCGCTGTTGAAGACGAACATGCCGAGCACCGCGTACACGCTGTAAGCGGGACGAAGAGCGTAATAGATGTCGCAGCTGTGCGGCGGGGTGTAGTTGTAGATGAAAGCTGGGCTGATGCCAAACGATATGCCTCCCGTCCACACGACGATGATGCAGACAACCACCACCTACAAACAAAAAGTGAACAAGTAAGTAAGTGGATGGATGGATGGATGGATGGATGGATGGATGAATGAATGAATGGAACAGGACGAATGAATCTACTGAAAGTATGAATTCCGTGCAATGTTTAGAGACGTTCAGGGTTAACCCTTATTTTCCAAATCGCTTCAGCACACTCATCATAGTTTATTAAAGAGCGCCGAATATACCATGACGTTTTCCTGGGAAATCTAAGCTTTCAACGAACCCAACCCTTCCTTTCCCGCCGCATATAAAGAAGAGCCGCGGCGGCAACTAAATAATTTGAACATTCCCAATGATGAGTTTCCTTCCTTCGGAAAAGCAGAGGGCTGGGGTCCATTTAGAGCTCAGTGTTCCCGGGAACACTTTATAGTATGTTCGGCGCGCTTTACCTCATTCAGCCCTAACGCACGTATTTCCCAAAGTTTGGAGGCGTCATTTAATGACTACGCACCTGTTGCAAAAAAATGTATCGACCATGATAATTCAAGGGCAGTGCCAGATTAGCTTGGCGCCGACAGGCGCCAAGCTAATCTGGCACTGCCCTTGAATGTTTTGCACGTGTCGTGACTGATCTCGCGCAATGGAACTCTTAGTCGAAAAAACATTTCCTACATTTTTGGTTAATGAATACACGAGAACCAAAACTGTGCGGCGGGACATAAAAGTGAGGTTACGTTTACAACGAACGACTCTAACAACGTACGAGAGCGAAGTCGCGGCGGATAACCAGTGTGTAAAAGAAGCATAGACGACACTCCGAGGATCTCCAAAGAGTCATAGATCCTCATGAGCCCGGAGGGCTCAAAAACAAACAAGAGCGAATTCGCGGCGTATACCCAGTGTGTACCGGAAGCATAGACAACACTCCGAACATCTCCAAGAGGCATAGATGTTTGGAGATGTTTTGAGTGTTGTCTATGCTTATGGTGCAAGCTGGTTAGCTGCTGTGACTTCACTCTTGCTCGTTGTTGGCTGTCTTTCGGTGTAAACGCAACATCGCTAATAATGAAATTGAACCCCCCTCGACCGTACAGAAAAAGTTGTAGTAAACAACAACGCCATATGATTAATATTGTCTCGATTCGACATGAAGGGAGGCAAGTCGAAATAAACGGATCAGATATCATTGAAATATTTTGATGATTGCCAATTGACACAGCGACCTCACAGTGATAAGAACGTCTCCAGACAGAGACTCGAATCTTTCCGTGAACGCGTTAGAACCATAAACTTATTCGGACTGGTCCTAGGTCAGGTCCTGTGTCTTGGATAAAATTATAGTGCTCTTGCAATGCTCTTGAACCATGATTTAGCTTTTTAGCAAACATTTTTTTAATGGTCGTAGTACTTAACTCATTTTACCCCAAGACCGAAATCCCCAAATTTCGCCGTCGTCCTCTGAAGACTGCATTGCAGTGCAGGACACAGATCGACCATGATAGTTCAAGGGTGATGCCAGAATAGCTTGGCGCCCATAGGCGCCAAGCTATTCTGGCATCACCCTTGAACTATCATGGTCGATCTTTATCTTGCTGTGGTGTGTCCGGGGTAGAATGAGTTACATACACAGTGATTTCAACCCCATGAAAATGCTTCAGGAATGACTTCTGTACGTTCCTTACGGTCCCACCCATCACGACACACAATGCCAACCCTGCCCAAGCTCTCATAACATTCCTTCTTATCGTTTAATGTACGTAAGTGTGCATTCCGTATTTTTGTGTTTTGACAGGATATCTGTCTTGTCTGCACCCTTAAAACCAAGCGCATGTTTGAAGGTTAAAAACAGTCACGGATTTGGAAAGCCAGGCATTTTTACACCGAACAGTCAAACTGAGGCTGACCTGCGCTCGCGGATTCTGATTATATACCGTCAACTAAATACAGCCTCATGCCATAACATTTGTTCTTCAAAATCTTTTATGGTCATTAGCACCGAGATTAAAAAAAACAAACAAACAACACACACACACACACAAAAAACGCAGGGGCCCAAATGACATTGTCTTTAGTATGGTCATTGTTCTGGTCTGGTAATGCTTTCTGCACCCATAATTGAACAGCCAAGCTTCAGCTAGCCTGTTTTAAATGACTGTAGTAGGCATCCATAGTTTCAAGATACACTAATGGTCAAAACTTAAGGGCCACTTTTTATCGCAGACGCACCGACAACACCACACAAATAATGTAACAATACTTAGAGTCAGTACTTTGCTAATTTATTCAGTAACAATTTCCTTAAAGTTTTGGGTAAATCAAGCAATTGTAACAACAGCAGTACGTTAGAATATTCACCCACCCTCATTTGAAATGTCACAAAAGACTGGTCCAGTCAGTAGCGAGTGTACCCACCGTTTGCAGCCAATGGAGCGTTGACGTATGGAGTTCACCAGGGTTCGGAGAACACGTTGTGGGATCGATTCCCACTCTTGATGCAGAAACTGAGTCAGCTGGGGAGGTGGGGAGGGGGGGGGTTGCTGACTACACGTTGCCCCAGCACGTCCCATAGGTGCTTGATGGGAGCCAGATCAGGTGAACGAGCTAGCCACTCCATCCTCATGATGCCCCGTTGTTCAAGGTACTCATCCACCACACGGGCGCGATACGGTCGAGCGTTGTCGTCCTGCAGAACAGCATTGTCGCCTATGGCTTGGAGAGCTGGCGGGATGAGGGGCTGCACAATCTCGTCCCGATAGCGCAGTCCAGCCAGGATGTCTCGGATGACGTTAAGGCGGGGGGGGCGGGGGGGGGGGGGTCCTGCCTTCCCTGCTGAAGCCATTCCAGACCATGACTGAGCCTCCTCCGTAACTATCTACCTCTTGGACGCATCCATCCGTGAATCGCTCGCCACGGCGTCTCCAGACTCTCACCGTCGTTGAAGGACACAGTGATCCGTGACTCATCAGTAAACAGAACCTGAGTCCACTGGAGTCTGTTCCAACTCACATGTTGACGACACCAGGCAACCTGGGCTCTACGATGAGCTGGGGTGAGGGGTATTCTCACTGCTGCTCTGCATGAAGCGACGTCGGCAGACTGTGCCTCTGCTGACGTTAACGTTTGCAGCTTGCATCAGTTGACGTCGCAGAGTGGTTGACGTGACAGTTCGGTTGCGTAGAGCCGCCACACAGAGGTATCTGTCCTCCCTTCTGCTGGTGCAGCGCGGGCGTCCTGAGCAGGGTCGTCGATCTGCCCTTCCAGTTTCTTGGAATCGTGCCAGCAGCCTTAGGATCACTGAATGGGTCACCTCTAGACGCCTCCCAACTTCTCGTCCGGAAATTTCATCCTGCAGCCATGCTAGCCATGCGTTGATCTACTGGCGTTCGGCTTCGTCGTGGCGACATGGCTAGGAAAGTGATAATTATGCCCCCTACGGTATCGGTACCGGTATTTGTAGCGAAACAGAGGTGCTCAGTGTTCACGACTGACCCCTTTTGCATCACGACTTTACCGAGTTTTTTCACCTGCCTTACTTACTTACTTACGCCTGTCACCCCTCCCAGGGTATAGGCCGTTGACGATAGACCTCCAGCGACTCATGTCCTGTGCTTCTTCGATTTTACTCCAGGTGGTTCCCAGTCTCTTGATGTCTGCTTGGAGGTCTCGACGCCAGGTGTTCTCGGCCTGCCTCTTTTCCTCTTTCCCTGAGAGTTCCATGCCAATGCCTGCCTAATGATACTGGAAACTGTCTTTCTCAGACTGTGACCAATCCATCCCAATCTTCTTCGCCCAATTTCATTCTCTGCTGTTATCTGCTCTGTTCTCTCCTAGAGTCTGACGTTGCTGATCTTCTCTGGCCAGTGGATTTTCAAGATTCTTCTAAGGCAACTGTTTATGAAGATCTGCACTGTGTTGGCTGTGGTTTTTGTCAACCTCCAAGTCTCTGCTCCTTATAGGAAAACTGCTTTTACATTTGAGTTGAAAATGCGGACTTTGGTGTGTTGTGACAGCTCTCTGGAACTCCACACTTTTTCAACTCGAGAAAGGCTGCTCTTGCTTTGCCGATTCGTGCTCTGACATCTGCATCAGTGTTGCCTTTTTTGTCGATGATGCTCCCAAGATAGGAGAAGGACTCCACCTCCTCTAAACGGGGTGCAAGCAAGAAGACTGGTTCTTCCCTGGTTGCGTTCAGCCTCATTGTCTTTGTTTTCTGTTTGTGGATGGTGAGCCCCACGTGGGACAAGATGTCCGCAAGCCTCGTGGTCTTGTCCTGCATTTGTTGAAGAGTGTGGGACAGTAAAGCGTCTGCAAAATCGAGGTCGTCAAGCTGTGTCTACATTGTCCACTGTATTCCGCTTCTTCTCTGCTCAGTGGTCCTCTTCATGACCCAGTCTATGGCCAATAGGAAGAGGAACGAAGACAGCAAACACCCCTGCCTGACACCGGTTCTGACCTGGAGCTCATTGGTGAACTGCCCTTCATGGATCACGCGACATGTTATGCCTTTTGTAGCTGCTCTTGATCAGGCAGACGAGCATTGTGGGTACACCGTTGTGTCGTAGGAGTTTCCACAAAGTCTCTCGGTCCACGCTGTCAGATGCTTTCTCGTAATCCACAAAGTTGACGTACAGTGGTGAGCTCCACTCTAGAGACTGTTCCACGATGATGCGGAGAGTGGCGATCTGGTCTGCACATGATCGGGTTTTCCTGAATCTTGCTTGCTGGTCTCTCAGATGGGGGTCGACGGAGCTCTTTATTCTCTCCAGGATGATCCTGTTGAAGACCTTTCCTGGTACTGACAGCAAAGTGATTCCTCTGTAGTTGGAACACTTGCTGAGGTCGCCTTTCTTGGGAAGCTTGATTAGGTACCCCTCCTTCCAGTCAGCCGGCATCACCTCCTCTTCCCTGATCTTTCCGAACAGTGGATACAGCAGCTCTACTGTTGTCTCTAGGTCTGCTTTCAGAGCCTCCGCTGGGATGCGATCTGGCCCTGCTGCTTTGCCGTTCTTCAAGAATGCCACTGCTCTTCTGATTTCTTCCCGGCTGGGTCTGTCACAGCTGATGGGTAGGTCAGTATCTGCTGGCTGGATGTCTAGGGGGTCGGGTGGGGTGGGTCTGTTCAGTAACTCTTCAAAATACTCGGCCCATCTGTCGAGTTGGTCTGCTCTGTCTGCAATAGGCTTGCCTGCTTTGTCTTTTACTGGTCTTTCTGTATGGCCATACTTGCCCGACAATCTTCTGGTATCGCACAGTTTTTCACAAAACCTGACGATGTTTCACGTGCATTTGACAATTTGGTGGAAATTGATGAATTGTTGTCTATTGTAACCTGTACAGTGGGCTGTCTAAGGTCAACTTTTAACCCATTTGGATTGAAAGAACATTGTATTGTATTAGCGTACTTGTGACGATGAACAATGACCCCAAAAATGGGGTGGCCCTTAAGTTTTGACCATTAGTTTATGAGCCTTCGCAATATTCACCATATTATCTTGAAACTGTACTGAGATGATTTATTTCACTATAATTCGTTAATTCACATCGCCGTTTCATGAAATACTTGTAAAATCAGTATGTGGATACACACCAGTGATAGTTTGTTTTCAGAAAGAATGTAATAGCGAGCCAATTTAGCCATAAAGTCATCAGGGACGCCCAAATAATGAAAAGGAACTTTGCTTTTCCTTTGCAAGAATACACACTCAAAATCTGCAGAGGTACTCACAGACTGGACACGTCAGAACGCCACTGTGTTACTCCAAACGAGGTGCCGTCTTTTGTGAAGCACAAAAGACAGATTTCCCCTTCAGCATTGTGTTTTTGTATATTTTATTTAATGCAACATAATATTGTTAATGCCGTTTTCCATTTTTTTATATTATTATTGCGCCACCGAATAAGGTCATTTTTATTTTTATTTTGTATTTTTTTTTTTTGGAGGGGGGGGGGGCCGGGGGGGGGGGGGGGGCGCGGGGGGGGGGGGGGGAAGCAAGTGTGGACTTCCTTTCCCTTAATTTGGCGGCCCTGATGGCTTAGAAAGGCTTAATTGCCATGCAATTACATTCTTTATGAAAACGTTATCATGGGTGTTTATCCACACAGTGATTTTATAATTATTTCGTGAAACGGCGAGGTAAATTAACAAACTATGGTGGAACAAAATTTAATCATCTCAGTAAAGTTTCAAGATACATATAGTGAATGTTGTGAGCCTGTCCACAAAACTAGGAATGCCTACTACAGTTATTTAGAACAGGCTAACTGAAAACTCAGTGCTTGGCTGTTCAATGATGGACATCAGCTAAAAACAGAAACTATCTTTTCAGATCATCTCATCCGTAAAATTGCAATAATTGCCATGAATGTCGTTCTCCTCACAAAATGACGTAAATCAGATAGTTTCTATGGCTTCTATGCAAATGACTTGTGCACGCGGTAAGGAGAACATTTTGTTTACGTCTCACCCTCTTCAATGGGCTACAAAAACTGTCAAAAACCTACGATTTTGTCCTCTTATTTGAGACGGGTACAACGTTGTCGGGACAACATTCAATTTCATGGATTTAGTCATGTGTAAGAGAAAGTAAACACTTCCTCTTAAAGAAGTGTATAAAAACTTCATTCTGAAAGAAATTATTGCGGAAACATCTAGTTCACGCGCACTGCAAGCACACTATTTGTATGTTCCTACTTGTCCGATTTTCGGGACTTAGTATCTGTGAGAAGATGTTTGCATTCAAGCATGGATTTCGCAAGCAAGTACCGTTTAGCAGTTTCAAAATATCCCTGCTCTTAGTTATCGAGGGCAGCTCCGGTGCTGAAGCGTTCGACTGTTTGCTGAAAGGTCCAGCGGGGCTCAAAATTTGTTTAGACCCTGTTCGCGCCCCATCTTTGCAATCACATTCGTGGTGGACACAAGATGTTAAGGCCTAAACGTCTAACGTTTTGGGCTCATATGCGATGGCAAAAATGATTAAACTGTATTGCACCATCCGTTAAAGGATCAGTCATGTACGTGAGCCATGAGGGCTTTGCCATTCGTGTTTTCTTATCGAAGTGAACTGAGACAAATTAGTTGTGTAGACCCGCGACAAATTTATGGGTTTTGGTGACATCCCCACAGTGGCGAACACAATCACGGCGAAAAAAAAGTCGTGTGTTCTAGAAACGTCTCAATACAACCACAAGCTATAATTTTGTCGCGGATCTAGTTAGTTAGTTATTTGGGTTTAACGCCGAGCAGGCGACTAAGGCCATCTCACGGCGGATGTCGAGGATCTAGACAACGTTTCCTTTGTAATATATTGACAAGAAAACGAAATGCCACATTTTTTGGAACCATTGTTTCCGATGATTCAGAAAATGTCGTATTTCTTTTACTGACGCAGCACAGCGAACAACTTAAAATACAAACATATAGACTATCACCAACTCCTGCGTGACTTTGCATGTTGCTGGATTCGCTCATATTTATGTGTATCTGCAGACAAGATTAACCCTTGACTCTCGGATAGCAGCGAAACATCTTCTAATACGTGAGATATAGATCCTCATGCTGATCTATGCCTTCCGTCAGCTTCACCTTGGTTAACCACTTGACTGCTGGAACACAACCAACAAAAGCCAGACGCAAGAGACAGGGTCTGAAGAGGATATAATCATATGCCTCTTGGTGGCTTCCTTCATCACACTGTTCCTCGGGCAGTCCGCTGCGATTTGTTACATAAATACCATTTTAGCCTCTGGTAGTGGTGCGGTTAACCTATAGTACAATTGCAACGTTGGCAGGACATAGATTCTGGGGCTGCCAGAAAAAAAGTTAAGTACTTGAAAGAAATGGCATGGCCACCTATGGAAATGTGTTCACTGCTGGAGACTGATGTTCTAGCTCGAGTACCAACAAGCATGCTCTCTGTTTTGTCATCATTTAACTTTAGTCTGTTGCAAGTCATCCAGTTTTTGATTTCAGCTATACACTTCTCCACACTGGAGACAATGGTCTGCAGGTTACTAGGATGGTCAGACTTAGAGACCTGACTGTCTTCAGCATACTTGTGATACTCACAACTATTCTGGCTGATGATTCGGGAAACTGGTTGAGTGTAAAGCGAGAACAGCAGAGGACCCAAAACAGACCCCTGTGGGACACCATACTTCAAAGAGCACAGGCTGAGACATGATCCGATTCACACATACAGACTGATATATATATATATATCTTTGAAAAAGGTAAGACTTGAGCCATGACAGCGCAGCACCGGAAATACCAAAAGACATGTGTAGGCGTTCTAAAAGAATCCCATGATCCAGCGTGCAAACGCCGCAGAGAGTTCTAATAATGTTAGCAAAGAGACATGTCCGACGTCAGCATGTGTAAGCAGGCTGTTGGTAATGTAAAGCAATGTTGTCTCAGTACTGTGATTTCTTCAATATGCAGACTTTCTTCAAGTAAATCATTACTACTGAGATGTGACATGAGCTGACTCAGCACATTTCTACAGAATCTTGGAAAGAAAGGGAAGATTAGACACTGGTCTATAATTCTTCAGCAAGTTTGCATCCATCCCTGCCTTCTTCAACAACGGAATCACCACAGCCTGCTTAAAATGCCGAGGCACAGACCCTGACTCCAGAGACAAGTTAATAATTCTGGTTATCACACTGACAAGCTCATCAGGGCATAGCTTGAGTACAGAGGTGGGAATGGGTTCTAAGGAAACAAGGTTTGGTGGGTGAGGAAATAATGAATTTCTTTACAGTCTCCTCTGTGACAGAAGTGAACGATGTAACACAGGTCAGTCATGTGGGATATAGGACACAGCATCAAAACAGTATAAACCCTCGTAAACCCACGCAGTTGCGGGGGATCATGAGGACCTATGCCTCTTGCTGACGCCACCGTCAATCCATGTTATTGGGATTCTACTTTTTTTGTTGTTGTTTGTTGAATGAACGCACATTGTAGAAACGCAGTCTGCGTCAACTGGTACTGAACGGGTTAAATGTTACCTTTCCGCTGACAATGTTCTGATGAAGGAAGGGATGCACGATGTAGAGGTAGCGCTCTGTGGCAATCACGGACATGTTCAGCATGGACACAGCGCAGCTGGTGAAGTACACGCAAATGCGAGACACACACAAGGCCCCTGACGTACTGGTCAGTTCGCTGACGGAGGGGATCCAGTTCAGGCCACCGAAAAACAGGATGAACCCCACCAGGAGATCAGAGACAGCGAGAGAAACAACCAGCATGTTGGACAGCGTGCGAAGCGCCCTCTTGCGGCAGAACGTGACGATAGTCAACATGTTGACAGAGAAAATGAAGACAGCTGCAAGGATTTTGAACGTGGCGCTGATGCCGTCCACCTGGGAAGCCTCCGACTTCAGGAGTGAATCGCCCATTGTGGTATTGAGCGTTTGTCCTGTCACATTTTCCACAGCTGAACTGTCTAGACTGCCCGTCACACTGTCCATAAATGACCTTTCTAAAATGCCTGTCACACTGTCCAAAACGCCTGTCACGTTGTTCCCAGGTGAGTTATCTTTCATGCTTGTTGCGCTCAACATCACTAGTGACGAAGACGCTATTTATTATTTGGTGTCTCTGTCGCCGTTTGTATAGATGATGTCTCTGGCATTTCTGTGATGCTTAGTGAAGTAAGTGTCTGTTGAACAGTAGAAAACGTCTCCATCGTGATGAGTGCTGCGTTCGGTGTTGACCCTGTCACTCGTGCACTGTCTGACATTCCCAGCACTTCTGTGAAGTTCGTGAATCCAAGTGTCGTAGGTTCCATACCTGATGTATCTGGGAAGTGTGTACCATTGGGATAATCCTCTATTCACAGCCAAAGAGATCACTGCACACAGAAAACGAATAATGTACTCTCGCACTAAGGCTGTTGACCTTAGTCACAATACGTCTTCGGCCCACGACGGCCGCAGTGGGTCTGCGAACATCCGTGCGCCGGCCCACTGCGGCTGTCGTGGACCCGAGGACCTTTGCTTACTGGGTGAGACCTTTCCTCTCACTTGCGTAGAAAATGTGATTCAAAATACATACANAGTGAATGTTGTGAGCCTGCACCTTGTATCCAGATCTTTGATGGCTGCACAAACTCTGACGTTGAATTTACAATGATTTTCAAAAACACATTTCCCGTGCAATCGGCAGTGAAGGACTTAATTACAATTGGAGCTAAGATGCGGGCAAACGCCTGGGGACAGGATGCATTGTGTGACTGAAAATATCTTCAAATGGTCAGCTTGACTGGCACAACTGACCTAGAAAACATTGTCCATAATGTTAACCTGCAACGCAATACAGTAGTCAGCATCTTCTGACCGAGTTTAACTCATTCACTGCCGGGGCAAGGCGAACGCTACCCACGTAGCTGCAAGGGACATAAATCCTCATGAGCCCCCCGCCGTTTCAGGGGGCTCATGTCGCCATGTCACACGAAAATCCTTGTAGCGTTTACTTGGTGAATAAATGTCTATGTCTATGTCTAGGATTTATGTCTCTTGTTGTCCTATAATTATGCTCTTCCTGTCTTCTTTGCATCACTCTGTATTCCTCGCGCGAATGTCGGTCAGTGTGCAGTCTTTTCAGACGCGAAAATCGTGATCATTGGCAGCGGAGGCAGGAGTTACCTCGAGAGAGAGAGAGAGGAGGGGGGGAGAGGAGGGGGAAGGGGGGAGGGGGGGGGGGGGGAGGGGGGGTCCAACGTTTTGTTTGGGACCTTCAACCCCGACGCTAGACTTTGCTTTTAGTGGCCGAAAAATCTAACAATGGGGGAACGGAAAGGGGAGGGGGGGGGGTGGGGGGGCAAAACTCGCCGAAATGTCAAACGGGGAGGAGGGGGGTGGGTCTAAACTCCCCCAAAAGGGACTTTTTAATAACATTTACAGAATGGGGGGTCACCACTTGCCAAAATATCGAACTAAGGGGGGAGGGGGGGGGGGTGGATCAAAATGTCAAATGGAGGGGGGGGGGAGAGGGGGGAGGAGAGGGCAAACTTCCCGAAAGTACTTTGTTATAGCATTTTAAAGAATTTTGGGGTGGGGTTCCGGAACCCCCTCCATCCACCCCCCCACACACGCCATCACCCCCAGATCCGCACCTGGTCCAAATTTAGAAACAGAGCGTAACGCAATATCCCCCCCCCCCCCCCCTTCCGCGCATCTTACCATTTACATTTACTGACTGCGTTGTTCAGTTCGTCTCGTTCTAAACACACCTAACCTATTCTCTTATAAGGCACGTAAGTCGGCAAAAGGTCACTGGGCCTACTTTTATTGGCTGTACTACACACAGAAGGGTCTGCTACGACCCACTTCTGATCGAGAAGTTTCTGATTACTGGTCTGCCGTTAAAAAATGTGAAGTAAGTATTGTATTGTAGTGCTGTGTTTTGATGTCTACGCCGAGTTGTGCTATTTATATCTTGCTCACCGTGTGATATTACTGGCGCTGTTCCATTAACTGTTCCATTAACTGCTCCCAGACGTAAGGCCTACAGATACGCGGCTATCGACCTATCCCGATCTACGTCATCACTTTGTGCGTTGCCGCCCCTGGAGGGCAAGCTGGCGGGTGATGCAATTTCCACCACTCTAGCAAGGTTGAAAGCGTGTCACGTAAGCTATTTATTCGCATTTTCTCACTATGACGAACGATTGCTGTGTCAAGCATTGTTCGAAACGAAGTACTAGGGATCTTGGGATCTCTTGATTCCGACAGTTATATTCAATAAGGGCTCCAAAATACGCGAGTTGACAGCCAAGAGGAGAAGGCTTTGGATCGCCCAAATCAATCGAAAGAAGATCACGGACAAAACAGTGAAACCATGGTTTGTAAAAAAGTGTATCACATCGCACACTATCCGATGAAATGGCCTGTTTTTTTTATCGGCCGGCCGTACACACTCGAGCGACACAAGTCAGTCTGAATTTTTATGTCTAGTTCATGTGTGTTTCGAGGAAGTTTTGCTTTAAATTGCCGGTACTCCTCTTCGTCAGCGGACCGTTTGTAAAAAAGTGCCGTATCACATCGCACACTATCCGATGAAATGGCCTGTTTTTTTATCGGCCGGCTGTGTGTTGATTGTGTGCTCCAAGCTGTTTGTTTGCTTTGAAGGCTTTTCTTGTGTAGTAGCTGGTGCGATGAACCAAATATTCTGAAATGTCGTCTTGAGCAACCGGAGGTAGAAGTCCGACATCGTCACTCCACTGACAGTTTTCGTTAGGGATCTAACCCGCCAACTGCTCGCAATTTCATCTCATAACGGTTTCTAGATACTGAATCTAGAGTATCTATATACTTTTCAGACGGTTTAACTCCAGGTTTGGACATTGTTTTTGCTACAGCCCCCACTCTGCTGAACATTCGTGTAGAGTCTCCACACCGCTTTGCCCTCCAGCGTACTACGTCATCAGAAATGGGGTCGCGGAAAAGTACACAATCGGGAAACGTCCATAGCCGCGTATCCGTACGCCTTACGTCTGGAATGCTTTAAAGCGTTATACGCTTAAACACCGAAGAACTGAGGAGGTATACCTAACACATCAATGCCACGTAGGAGCTCGTGAGAATCTAACTGGCCTCTTGCCTAATGGCTGTGTTAATCTGAAGAGGTATATGTGCTCATTCTGTGCCAGCAACAGTCACAATCTCTTTGAGCCTTTCACGTTCTAAGCTCATGATAATAATATTAATATTATTACATTTGCAGGGTGCTTGCTCCAGTAGAACGTCGTGACTTAACACATTCAAGGCGGGTAAGGGGCAAAGCTGTACGACACTTCTGCTGCTGTTGATGTCGGGGTCCTTCAATGAGTTAACCCCGTCTACATTAAAGTACCATTACGCATAAATCTGAGGACACATTTCAGCACCAATTGTGTTTGTTATGCCTTGTCGACACACCTAATGAACTTTAACAGCATTGTGGACACGCAGCAAAAGCACACGCGTAATCGAACTTATTTATTCTGCGCTGCCGTTAGAGTGTCAGTCTATTTTTAGCTGTTTCTCGCGGCACTGATAGCCTTGTATTTCTAGAGCGGAGTGGAGTCATTGTCAGATTACTTGACTATAACGACGACGTGTGCTGAACTGGATTAGCCTGTGTCTGAATAAACCATAAATAGACGTACCTATGTGTAGCGTTTCGTAACGATATGTTACAGAAGTGTATCTTTAAACATTTACGGCGGTAATGGGCCTTCAATGTAATGATGTGGAAAAAAAGATCACTCTATGACCAATCTATGCTGCCCTGTGAAAGCAACGGACAGAGAGGCAATTTTTGTGAAATGAAAATCTCGCTTTTCAATAATAATAAAAAAAAAAACCCGATAACATCAGAAGTTTGTTATTAGCAGAGTTACCGTACAAAACAATGTCGGCGCCAAGCTAATCTGGCACTACCCTTGAATTATCATGTCAATCCATCTCCTGCAACAGGTGCATAGTCATTAGATGGCGCCTCCAAAATTTGGGAAATACTTGCGTGGGGTTGAATGAGTTAAGCCTACGTATATCCACCGTGAGAGCTGTTTCATCATTACATTAATTAGCGGATGATTCCTCTCTTGGTAGTTCATGTCTCTCCGTATAATATGAGATCACGCGGTATCTCATATTTCTACGCATAATTATCACGATCAGCCATTATTTGTTTTAACCCTTTGCGTGTCAGTAACGGATTTTGTCGCGATGTTTCATACAGGAATCACCGCGACAAAATCCGCTGCCCAAACGCAAAGGGTTTAAGCCGCTTCCACGCATCACTGTTTATTTTTTAAACATTTAACGCATTCATGTTGACGTACGTATTTGGAGGCGTCATCTAACGACTATGCACCAGTTGCAGGAGATGGATCGACCATGATAATTCAAGAGCACTGCCAGATTAGCTTGGCGCCTTTCAGTGCCAATCTAATAATAATAATAATAATAATAATAATACATAGTTCTTGTATAGCGCTGTTCTCCAGGAAAACACTGGACACTGCGCATGCACAACAGCACACCCTCTCTCTCAGACACACGCACGATTATACACTACTTTAAACCACCCCATCTCTTCCCCACACCTTACATTCACTTCCTCTAGGATCGGTATAAAAGGCAATCAACAGTTAGCTAAAGATGAGCTAAGTGTTAAATGCCCGACAGAAAAGAAAAGTCTTTAAGTGAGCTTTGAACTGTGACAATGTGGGCAGATTCCGCATTTCAGTTGGCAGGGAGTTCCACACACTTGGGGCGAAAAAGGTGAAAGAACGCTCCCCGACAGTTTTCATGTTAAGCTTCGGGATTTTTTTAAGTTTTACACTAGAGGAACGGAGGGTGCGTGATGGCTGATAAACAGACAGCTTGGCAGAAAGGTACGGCGGGAGAGATCCGTCAAAATGCCGATAGGCGAAAATTGCAATTTTGTACTGGCAGCTAGCGGAATTTTACGGGCAGCCAGTGCAGCTGCTTCAGTAGAGGCGTAACATGGTCTCTCTTTCGTTTCTTCAAGATGAGACGCGCCGCATTGTTTTGAATCATCTGCAAGCGTGAAATCTGATCTGCCGGTAAACCTGCCAGTACAGAATTGCAATAATCGAGCCTGGACGTAATGAATGCATTTACAAGTCTCGACGCCGCACTTTCTGTGAGATACGGTCTGAGGGAAGAAATTCTGCGCAGCTCAAGGAAACCAGCTCGGCAGATGCTACTGATATGATCATGCATGGAGAGCGTCGAATCAATCTTCACACCCAGATATTTGACACAGCGGAACGCTGCAGCCACCAATGTTTGCGAACTCGCCGTTAATCAGACTAAGGCGAGACTGAGAGCCAACAGGCATGACTTCGGTTTTGTCGGTGTTAAGCTTAAGTTTGTTGCTTGTCATCCAGGACAGGACGTCGTCTATACAACACTGTACGCCCATCTTAGCGGAGATGAAATGGCTAGGAGCGCTACTTCTTGACAATTCAGTATCGTCAGCATACTTGTGAAAATCACACTCATGGGCGGCAATTACATCGGACAGAGGTTGTGAATATAGAGTGAACAAAACAGGCCCTAATACGGAGCCCTGGGGGACTCCACACAACAAAAGACTAGAAGCAGATAGCTGGCCATTAACAATAACAGCCTGAGAACGATCCTTAACGTATGAAGTGAACCAGACCAGGGCAGTACCACGGATGCCAAAGGTCACCTCTAACCTCTTCAGCAAAACAGAATGATCGAGCGTATCGAGTGCTGCACTGAGGTCCAGCAGAGCTGTAAGAGAGACAAGTCTCTTGTCTGCCTTCACTAGCAGACCATCCAGGACGCGCAGCACAGCAGTCTCCGTGCTGTGATCCTTTCTGTATGCCGTCTGATGCATTTCTAACAGACCGTTTCCAGACAAATGGCTTTGTAGCTGTTTCAAAACAACCTTCTCCAAAATCTTTGAAATAAACGGAAGGTTAGACACAGGTCTAAAATTCTTCAAGTCGTTTGGGTTCAGTCCAGGCTTTTTCAAGAGTGGTGTCACAACAGCATGTTTAAACTGAGTAGGCACAGCACCAGTAGAGAGAGATGCATTAACTATGGTGGTAATCAGTGGGAGGAGATCATCGATACACTGTTTTATGAGGGACGTGGGCAAGGGATCAAGCACACAGCTCTTTGTTGGTGACTTCATAATAAGTTCGTGGATCCCCTGCTCAGTCACTGGCTCGAAACGAGACAGCGAAGGGCCATTATACACACCAAAAGTAGGGGGGTCACATGAACACGAGTCTAGTTCAGAGCGGATGTGCTTAATCTTATCTGAGAAAAAGTCACAGAAACGTTGAGGAAGGACAAGGCTTGACACATCCGTCGGAAGGGGCGTGGTACGGGGCTTGCCCTGCAGCTCACTGACGACTGAGAAGAGTTGCTTGGACGACGAGCTGGAGTCGATCCTGTCCTGGTAGAACTGTCTCCTGGCAGACTGTATGGCCGCTGTTACTTAGGTCCTCTGCACTTTCACGTAGATCTGTCTGTGGACGGTCAGACCAGTCCGTCTCCAATGACGCTCCGCGCGTCTCCTTGAATTATCATGGTCGATCCATCTCTTGCTGTAGTGCGTTAGGGCTGAATGGATTAAAGCGCACCAAACATTCTATGAATTAAAGCTGAACTTTTAGAATCGAACCCTTCCTTTTCCAGACTGGATTAAACTCGTTACCTCCAATGTCCGAATCATGTTACCTGACGAAGATTTACCCAACTCGAATCCATTATTCAGGCCTGAATAATTTGCTATGCCGCGATTCCGCTCAAAAGCAGACGTAAACTTTGAGGCCGTTTACACTTGCACATCAACCCGGGTTGAATCCGAGTACAACCCGGGTTGGAGCGTTTACACTTGACCCAACCCGGGTTGGAGCAGGGTAGAGTTCAACCCTTTTCAAAAGCAGGGTTGAACCGGGGTTGGATCTAAACCGCATTCCATTCCGCGTCACCACTGTGCATGTTGCCAATAAATCGGGGACGTGACATCACGGGCAAGAACTTCGGTACCGTTGACACAACTGATTTCGACGTTTATTGTGCACGTCGACAGTGAACATGAGACGTTTCTGCGGCTTCTCAAGCATGTTTGGGCTGAAGGTGCTCATTATAAGTTTCAGTGCTGCACGATTTGACTCCAGCAGTGTTGAGACCGTGGCAGAGATCAAACACTTATGATAATACAATAAGTGGTTGCCGAACTGACACTGTAAGAGCGCTGTTAATCAACAACGTTGTTTATAAAGATCATGATCTGTAATAAAAACTTTCTCCTTTTTTGCAAACTTTGCTGTACGAGTAGCTTGAATCTCGTGTTCGAAATTACCTTTTTCTATGCCGCAAGAAATAATACACGGAAAATAATAAAAATAACAAGAAAGACTGGTCACAATTCAACTGCAAGAGCCAAAAAACATGAGCCACCGTGTTGTCTCGTGGAGGCGCCATGATGCATTCCTAAGATGCATTGTCAAGTGGGCGTGTCAACCCCGGTTCCAAATGCACTGTAAACGCATCAACCCCGGTTCAACCCTAGAAAACTCTTACTCGGGCTCAACCCGGGTTGCAAGGGTGCACGGCCTCTTTAAACTTCATCCACGCAAAGATCCGCACAGGCTTGTATGCGTCCGTCCAAATAAACGATCGGAAAAGCCGCAGTACATATCTTAACTCTTTTCGGGACCCCGTGTATATCGGTACAACGCCGCCGCGTCACTGTAGGCCCTCTGCCGTATACTTACAGTACAGCAGTCCTGTTACAAATCTCGCTTCTATGCTACGCTTTTACTGCGTCAACAAACTGAATTATCATATTGCGTGGACTTGATAGTAATAATATGCCAGACAACATAAAAAGTGCGTAGAAACAGTTCTCCAATGTTTTCTGGCACAATATGGCATATGGCTGTCCCCAGTAATAGCAGTGACTTAACAGTGACTGTGTGAACTGTGTGTGATTTGTGGTGCACAAAGAATTTTTGGGATACTACAATTCTGCTGTCTGCTGCTGCTGAGTACATTTTTCTGCATACAAATATTATTTCATGCCTTGGGAATAATTAAACACTCTTAACCCATTCAGCCCGTACGCACTACAGCATGAGATGGATCGACCATGATAATTCAAGGGTAGGGCCAGGTTAGCTTGGTGCCTGTCGGGGCCAAGCTAATCTGGCGCTACCCTTGAATTATCATGGTCGATCCATTTCCTGCAACAGTCGTTAGATGACGCCTCCAAAATTTGGGAAATACGTGCGTCGGGCTGAATGAGTTAAATCTTCAAACTGAGTCTTTCAACTCACTTTAGGACTTGGTAGATGCAAGTCAATGGAAGCATGCGTGTTTGTTTTGAAAATTACCTCCCTTCACAAGATTCCCGCCCTGTTGTTACCATCACTGTGAAAAAGTCTGGGGGACAGAAATTTACTTCCTACATATGTCTGCAAAGGTTCAAACAGGTCTAACAACAAATGATGATGCTATGCCACTTTGAATTGGGCAACCTGACTTGTGCACTGTTTCCCTGCGGCAAGCCCGGCCTTGGAGAACCAGGTAGCGGTGGCACATGAGGCCCAGAAAGGGTTACCTCATTCGCAGCCACGAATAAGTTACTATTGGGCAGACTCACCCAGGAGCGTTAGAGTTTCGCTGGTGTGATTAACGATGAGTTGATAATTTTACGCCTACATACATAGGTGCTGAGCCTTTCAACCCTTAATTGCCGGTGCAAGGCGGACGCTGCCCATCTGCAAGAGATATAAATCCTCATGAGCTCCCGCAGTTCCGGGGGCGTGGGGGTTGGGGGGAGGCGGGGGGGCTCATGAGGATTTATGTCTCTTGTTAGTCCTGTGTCCTATGTGCCCATTTTTTATTCCATTTTACTTGTGTTCTTGACGCGGATGTCGGTCAGTGTGCAAGGGCTTTTGGACGCGAAATTTGTGATCACTGGCAGCAAAGGGGTTGAGCGTTATTGTTTCTGTCCACAAGACGGTCGTAAATAATAAATACATCAACTGGTATGATCTTGTTGTTTAAAAATAATATAAAAGAAATAATAAAAAAATTTACGTTTGTGGCTGTGTTATTCTATGAGAGAGCATGTGTGTGTTAATCATAGGAAAGATCTGATATTCGTTTGAGTTATTTTGGATAAGAATTACGTACCTTTTTAGTAGGATTCATTTTCTTTTGCAGGGAGACTTGCGATCGATTTTTGTTGTAACGTGTAGTTTCGCTACAATGTTGTAAAGTTTGACCTACATTAGACTGGAAAATTCGAGCAGGGTCGTGATCTTAGTTGTCGGCAACATTTCATAACATTGTATCAAAGGCGCTTAGATCTTAATGGAAATGCAGTTATTTCTAGAGCATTATTTTTAATGTATATTTAATGAGATTTGCTTACGTTTTCTTTTCTGATTGGTTGTATTGTGCGGATTTGCTGGATTATTCTAGAAATCTGTAATAATAAAAGACCGTGGTAGGAAGTATGTGTGTACATTGTACGAGAGACGCAGTGTGTCAAAAGTATTGATGCATTGTAGAGGAGACAGTTCATCAGTGTTGGTGCATTTGTGGATGCATTGTGAGGAGATTCCATCGTTGCAATAAAATATTGTTGAAACTGTTACTCCAGTTGGTCTACAACCTTATGCCACGTGTGACGAGTTGCAGCTGAGTGAAGTTTCTGTACAAAAACCCCACGTGCGTGTGTCTGGTGTGATTGTATCATACTACGACTACCACGTAACAAAAACAAAATAAAATACTCATGGATTCAATTCAGTTGTGTCTTAACAAACTCGCCACAGGCCCTTTTGCTACACAAAATTGAGTCCACTCGTAAATTTATGTTCAGTTAAACAACTCTGTTACGTTTGTGGTTGTGTTATTCTTTAAGAGCATGTGTGTGTTAATCATAGGAAAAATCCGATATTCATTTGAGTTGTGTTGGATAAGAATTACGTACCTTTATAGTAGGATTCATTTTCTTTTGCACGGAGACTTGCGATCGATTTTGTTGTGACGCGTAGTTTCGCTACATTAGACCGGAAGGTTAGAGCAGGGTCACGATCTTTCTAGTGACTTCATATATGACCTCAAAGTTGTCGGCAACATTTCGTAACATTTTATTAAAGGTGCTTAGATAGTAGTGGAAATTTGTAGTAACATCTCGGGTGTTCTTTTTCATGAATATTAATGAGTTTTGGTTACGTTTTCTTTTCTGATTGGTTGTGTTGGGAGAATTTGCTGGATTGTTCTGGAAATCTGTAATAGTTTAAAAGACCGTGTTAGGAAGTAAGTGTGTACATTGTATCAGAGACGCAGTGTGTCAAAAGTGTTGATGCATTGTAAAGGAGACAGTGCATCAGTGTTGGTGCATTTGCGAATGCACTGTGTGGAGATCGCATCGCTGCAATAAAATATTGTTGGAACTGTTACTCCAGTGTGGTCTACAACCTTGTGCCACGTGTGACGAGTTGCAGCTGAGTGAAGTTTCTTTACAAGAGCCCTATGTGCGTGTGTCTGGTGTGATTGTATTATACTATGACTACGACTACCACGTAACAAACTCATTACATCCATTTGCACGCTTGGCAGTCACTTCATTTGGCTCATGAGTTCTCATCCTGCGCGCTTTAATGTTAACCCTTTAACTGCCCAGCTGCAAGAGACATAAATCCTCATGGGCTCATGAGTATTTATGTCTCTTGTTAGTCCTATAAGTTCTTCAATCCCCCCCCACCCCCACCCCTCACCCGGGTCTGCCCTGGGAAACTTGGGTAGGGTTAACTACTTTTTAGTTCCCAGGGTCACCCTGGTCAGCCCGACAGGGTGGGGTTTCCCTTCTATTGTGGGGCATGTGTTTCTGTCTACCCTTGGTCCATTCACCTGTATTTTCCTTTTTTAAACTCTCCCTACTGTCTGCACTGCCAGTATCTCTTGATATTGGATGCGTGCTGCTAAATGGTCTTAGCTTTATATTTAGGCCCCATGTAGGTTTATTTAACGTACTGGACCGGCTGGCGACATACATTCAATATTCTGTTTATTTATTTTTTTTTTTTTCACAAGCAGTGCAGGCGCGTCCTGACAAAGTCTTGCTGCTGTCTGGACGTTAAATAATGTACAATCAACCTATAAGTTCTTCATGCCTAATTTAGTATCAGGTCTGTGTTCTTCACGAGAATGTCAGCGTGCAGTCTTTTCTGACGCAAAATTCGTAATCACCGGCAACGAAGGGGTTAATACTTATTGCGTTCTCTTTCAGTGAACCCTTGTGCTTCCGTTAGAAACCACAGTAATGTATTCTATCAGAGTGTGCATAAAGGGCGCCTGTGAAAGATTCCTTACGCTGCCTTTTTTTAACTCATTCAGCCCGACGGCCGTATTTCCCAAATGTTGGAAGCGTCATCAAATGAATATGCACCAGTTGCAGGAGATGGATCCACCATGATAATTCAAGGGCGGTGCTAGATTAGCTTGGCGCCGACAGGCGCCAAGCTAATCTGGCACTACCCTTGAATTATCATGGTCGACCCATCTCCTGCTGTAGTGCGTCAAGGCTGAATGGGTTAATTTTGTTCCGGCGATGATCTACAGTAATGTGCTCAGCAGGGCGCGCGAAGCATGTGTGTGTGCTGATCTGTGATTTTGGACTGTGCGGCTTCAGTCACTCAGTAAGGCGCGAAATCGCAAAACCGAGCAAAGAAACGAAGTTTTCGTTTGAAGCATTCTCTGTTTACATGGCATCTCTTACAAGACATCTCCGCACAGCCGCTTTCAATGTGAAAGAGGCACAGATTCTTATGAGCCCCTGCAGCCGCAGGTGCTCATGAGAATCTACGCCTCTTGCTCAACTTTTTTTTTGTAGGGCGCACTTACATCTTCAGATTGAGGGAGTCATCTGTGCGCATGGATTCGGTTGCCTTCGTTAACTCATTCTACCCCAAGACCGAAATCCCACAAATTCGAAGTTGCCCTCTGGAGGACTGTATTACAATTCTAGAGACAGATCGAGCATGATAGTTCAAGGATGGTGTCAGAATAGCTTGGCGCCTATGGGCGCCAAGCTATTCTGGCACCACCCTTGAACTATGATGCTCGACCCAAGTCTTGATGTGGTGTGTCGGGGCTGAACGAGTTAACTGTAATAGCTGTTTTGTTCTGACCTAGTTCACGTAGCTGAAATTGAATGTTATTCTTTGCAGTAAAAAGAAAAATTAAAAAGAAAATGCTTGGTTATCAATGGGTGTGTTATCATTGTTGTTGGTGTTGCTGTTGTTGTTATTGTTGTTAATGAAGGCTGTGGTGATGATCGATAATGATGATGATGATGTCGATAATCATGATAACGTTCTGCGACCCTTTGAGATTGACGATGACGATGATGGTGATGGACAGGATGCCGATTCTCGATTTAGAAATTGATGATGATGATGATAATGAATTTGACGACGACGGTGATAGTGGTGATAATGATGCTGGCTTTCAAGATTACTATGATGATGCTGATGTCGTACCCTTTACTGCCAGTGGTTTCCGAAATCGTCATTAATTCAGTTCCAATACATAGCCCTAGAAAGAACCTTGATACAATGTGGGTCATCAAGAGGCATAGATCCTCATGAGCCCCCGCAAATGTGAGGGGTCATAAGGATCTATGTCTCTTGCAATCGGATACTGTTCACGTGGTGGATCAAAGAAGACAAAAGACGTGTAACTGAGGGGCAATTTTCAGGGTGTGGAAATAACAGCATAGTTAACCCATTCAGCCCTGACGCACTACAGCAGGAGATGGGTCGACCATGATAATTCAAGGGAAGTGCCAGATTAGCTTGGTGCCTGTCGGCGCCACGCTAATCTGGCACTACCCTTGAATTGTTATGGTCGATCCATCTCCTGCAAACAGGTGCATATTCGTTATGTGACGCGTCCCGCGCGGAATGAGTTAAGCAAAATTTGTGTGAAAGTGCTTCGCAAAACATCGCTGTCTGAAAAGGACTTTAAGCCTTCGATTAGTTGCTGGTGGACATAAATGATGTCTTGGAAATTACGGTAGATTAAATGCCAAAGAACCCTATTCCTCCGAATTACACACACGCACGCAAGCAAGCACGCACGCCCCTCCTTCTGAGATATGGCGTGCCCCAGGGCTCAGTTCTCGGACTGGTCTTGTTTTCTTTGTACACCCAGCCTGTGTCTGAGGTGATCGCCAGCAAAGATGTGAACACCACAAATATGCCGATGACACACAGCTGAAGAAAGACGCTCCTCTCAAACAGTTCCCGTCTCTTCTGCATGACATGGAACAATGTATATAAGCTGCTAAGGACTGGATGACAGACAACAAGCTAAAGCTCAATGAGGGAAAAACAGATGCCATTGTGGTAGGTATGGGCAGTGGGCAGATGTTCACATCTGCACGGGACATAGACGACCCCGCCCTCCACGAGTCGCCTGCTGCCTTGCAGGCCTGGCCGCTTGGCTGCGGAAAGGCTAAGGGAGGAAACCCCTGACATCACAGCCCCCGTGTCTCCGGGGAAGGCTTTTGAGCCAGAGACTAGGACAAGGACAGTCTGATATAAAACCTACGACCCGAGGACCTCGATGCCATCGTCCCAGCTTGCTAGGCCATGGCAGATGAACCAAGGGTTTAAAGGGTGGGGCCAGTACTGCGCACACTGCACTCCACCAAAAAGCTCCACCGCGCAGGCTTTAGGAAACGTCCACGGACCATGACACTGACCATTCCAAGTCCTGTAGCGACGGGCGAGGGGCGAAACGGCAGGTGAAAGATGTCACTGGAAGCCGCAGTCTCAAACCTGCATGCAGGCGGTTCAGGATATTGGTCGCCTGATGTTGACCTGGGGATGACAACATCACTCGGCACACCCTGAACGACCAAGCAGCCTTCTCTAGGGACAGCACTGCTTGCTCCACACGGAGAGGGGCCTAGAAAAGGTGGCCTAACCAAAGCTCGTCCCCTCGCAACCCCAGTTGGCTAGCCGCGGTCAACGGGCATCTTCTCCTGCGGTCAAAAAACAAGAAAGAATAACGGATCCACTCTCATGACGACCACGACCGGACTCAACGTAGCATGCTGGAACGTCCGAACCATGCTCGACAAAGCAGACAGCGGACGCCCTGAACGTCGCTCCGCCCTCATCATCATCATCATCAGTCCCTTGCCCGAACTGGGCGTTGGGGGGACTGAAAGGCAGCAGCAACAGACAGTGCTCTCCACTGAGTTCTATTTTGGGCGGTGGCAAGCAAGTCTGGCATCTCGAGTTCGGTCCATTCTTTTATGTTTGCGACCCAACTCTTTCTCTGACGACCTCGCCGACGACTTCCTTCGAGAGTGCCTTGGAGGATAGTCTTGGACAAGGTGTTGTGTCGGGTCACGTGGCCAAACCAAGCAAGCTTGCGCCGTTTCACGGTTGCCAGAAGGGGTTCATGTGGGCCCACCAGGGAAGTGACGATGCTCCGTACATATTCGTTGGTCTTGTGCTCGCGGTACGAGATGCGGAGCAACTTCCTCAGGCACTTGTTCTCAAAGGCCTGGATTTTCTTTTCTGAGTCTGCAAGCAGTGTCCAAGTCTCACAGCCGTAGAGTAGAATAGACACTACGAGGGACTTGTAAAGCCTGTACTTGATGGTGAAGCTGATGGAGTTACTTCGCCATATCCTGTCCAGCCTGGCCATTGCGGATGTTGCTGTACCTATCCTGATACGGATCTCTGCTATGCAACTACCGTCTTTGGACAGGGTGGCTCCCAAGTACTTGAAGCTATTGACCTCTTCTAGCTTCTGGCCGTTCATGTGAATGTTGCTGCTGCTGTCGCTTGTGGTGTTGATCATCACTTTGCTTTTATCCGTACTGATCTCCATGCCATAAGACCCTGCGCTACTTGAAAGTTTGTCTGTCAGGTTTTGGAGCTCACTATTGCTGCCTGCCATGAGGTCAATGTCGTCTGCGAATCGAAGATTGCACAGGGATCTGCCACCAATAGAGATTGAAGTATGGTGGTCGTGGAGGGTTTCCTGCATGATCTTCTCCAGGAATATGTTGAAAAGGACAGGAGAGAGCATATGTCCTAGTGCTCCGCCCTCATTGCCCATGAATTGCGGAGGTTAAACATCGACATCGCCGCGCTCAGCGAAGTACGCCTTCCGGACGAAGGCAGCCTCCAAGAACTTGGTGCTGGGTACACCCTCTACTGGTCAGGCAGGCCTGCATCAGAAAGACGGCTTTCAGGCGTGGGTTTCATGGTCAAGACATCCATTGCGACTAAGCTGGAAAACCTACCAACGGGCCACTCAGACCGCATCATGTCCATGCGCCTCCCACTGAGACACCAGCAGCACGTCACCCTTCTCAGTGTGTACTCCCCAACCCTCCTGGCAGAGCCTGCTGAAAAGGACAAGTTTTACACTGACCTGCGCAGCCTCCTACAGAGTACCCCTGCAGACGACAAAGTCATCATCCTTGGCGACTTCAACGCCAGAGTGGGCCAGGACTCTGAAGCCTGGAAAGGAGTCCTCGGCAAGCATGGCGTGGGGAACTGCAATGACAATGGCCGCCTACTGTTGGAGTTCTGTGCGGAGCAGCAACTGGTCATCACCAACACTACTTTTCAGCAAAAGGACAGTCGAAAGACCACCTGGATGCATCCTCGCTCCAAACACTGGCACCTTATCGACTATGTCCTAGTGCGTCAGAGGGACCGCAGTGACGTCCTCCTCACCAGAGTGATGCCCAGCGCAGAGTGCCACACTGACCACCGCCTTGTCCGCTGCAAACTCAGGCTCCACTTCAAGCCAAAACCCAAGAAATGGGGGCCCCCCAAGAAAAAGCTTGATGTTGCCAGCCTTCAGCGTGACGATGTGAAAGCTGCCTTTCAGACAGATTTACAGCGCAGGCTCAAAGACACAGCGGACCCAGTAGACTCCTCCCCTGAAACACTTTGGGAACAACTGAAAACTGCTATTGCAAAATCCTCTGCAGAAGTCTTGGGTTTCGCCAGAAAGAAGAACAAAGACTGGTTTGACGAAAACGATGTAGAGATCCAGGAACACCTAGCAAAAAAAAGAGCCGCCCATCAGGCCCACCTAGCCCAGCCTTCCTGCCCTGTGAAGAAGTCTGCCTTCCGCCTCGTCTGCAGCAGTCTCCAGCGCAAGCTCAGAGATCTCCAGAATGAGTGGTGGACCAGACTTGCACAGAGGACCCAACTTTGTGCTGACAATGGTGACTACAGGGGCTTCTACGAAGCACTGAAAGCAGTGTATGGCCCCAGGCGCCTGGTACAAAGTCCCCTGCGAAGCGCGAATGGCCAGGCACTCCTCACAGATAATACCTCCATCTTGAACCGCTGGTCGGAATACTTTCAGAGCCTCTTCAGCGCTGAGCGCACTGTTCAAGAAGCAGTCGTCCTACAAATCCCACACCTCCCAGTAAAGGTTGAATTGGACGAACCGCCCACCGCTGAAGAGACCCTCACAGCCATCCACCAGCTCAAGAGTGGCAAAGCAGCAGGCATTGATGGAATACCGCCAGAGATCTGGAAACATGGAGGCACAGCACTGCACAACAAGCTCCATGACCTCTTTCTCTGCTGCTGGGAGGAAGGAACACTACCAAAAGATCTCCGTGATGCAGTCGTTATCACCCTGTACAAGAACAAAGGCGAGAAGTCTGACTGTTCCAACTATCGGGGAATTACCCTGATGTCCATTGCTGGGAAAATCCTTGCAAGGCTGCTCCTGAATCGGCTGGTACCTGCCATCGCTGAAGACCAACTCCCAGAGGGCCAGTGTGGCTTCAGAGCAAACAGGAGCACCACCGATATGGTCTTTGTGCTGAGACAGCTACAGGAGAAGTGCCGCGAGCAGAACAAAGGGCTGTACGTAACATTTGTCGACCTAACAAAAGCGTTCGACACTGTGAGCAGGCAAGGCATGTGGCAGATCCTGGAGCGACTTGGCTGTCCTCCAAAGTTCCTCAATATGATTGTCCAGCTACACGAGGACCAGCAAGGCCAGGTCAGACTCAACAATGACCTCTCAGAACCATTCCCTATTCTCAACGGCGTAAAGCAGGGCTGCGTGCTGGCACCGACCCTCTTCACCATCTTTTTTAGCATGATGTTGAAGCAGGCCACAGTGGACCTCGATGATGACGATGCAGTGTACATCAGGTATCGTCTCGATGGCAGCCTGTTCAACCTCAGACGACTGCAGGCCCACACGAAAACCCTAGACCAACTGATTCGTGAGCTGCTTTTTGCTGATGATGCTGCCCTCGTTGCACACACAGAGAGAGCCCTGCAGCGCATCACCTCTTGCTTCGCAGATGCTGCCCAGCTCTTTGGACTCGAGGTCAGTCTGAAAAAGACAGAGGTCCTCCATCAGCCGGCACCCAAGACAGTGTATCGCCCTCCTGACATCACCATTGGCGAGTCTGAACTAAAGTCAGTGCACCAGTTTACTTACCTTGGCTGCATTATCACGTCGGACGCCAAGCTGGACAAGGAGCTTGACAGCAGGCTGGCAAAAGCGAACAGCGCTTTCGGGCGACTTTTCAAGCGGGTGTGGCACAATCAACAGCTGAAAACAGGCACCAAGATCAGCGTGTACAGAGCTGTGGTCCTCACCACCCTGCTGTATGGTTCCGAGTCCTGGGCCCTCTACTGCAGCCAACTACGACTCCTCGAACGCTTCCACCAGCGCTGCCTGCGTACCATCCTGGGCATTCACTGGAGTGACTATGTCACCAACGTCGAGGTCCTTGAACAGGCCGAAACTGTGAGCATCGAGGCTTTGCTGCTGCGGACGCAGCTCCGCTGGGCGGGGCATGTCTCCAGGATGGAGGATCATCGCCTACCAAAGATCACCCTGTTCGGCGAGCTTGCTACTGGACACCGTGACAGAGGGGCACCAAAGAAGAGATACAAAGACTGTCTCAAGAAGTCACTTAGTGCCTGCCAAATCGACCACCACCAGTGGTCTTCGCTTGCTGCGGACCGTGACACCTGGCGCTCCACCATTTACAAGGCAGCTGTCTCCTTTGAGGACTCTCACAGAGCTAGCCTTAAGGACAAGCGGCTCAGGAGAAAAAACAGAGATGCCGCAACTCAGAACCCTGGCCATACCTTCCCCTGCAGCCACTGCGGTCGAACCTGCCTGTCTCGGATTGGCCTCCGCAGCCACGAACAAGCCTGCAGACGTCGTGGGCAACTCCTATAAAATCTTCGTTCGCGAAGTCAAGCCAAGAGAGAGAGATTGTGGTAGGCACTCGCTCTAGGGTGAGTGTCTCCCATAATGAGTCCTTGATCGTTTGTGGACAGGACATCCATCTAAAAAAATTTGCGAAAAAAATAGGTGTTTACATTGACAATGTCCTGTCCGTGAACGATTATGTGTCTCACCTGTCCCGCTGCTGTTATCTTGAGCTCAGGAGGCTTAGCTCTGTTATTAGACAGTACCTTACTGACGATGCCTGTAAGCAAATCGCATTTTCACAGATTTTGTCAAGGCTTGACTACTGTAACTCTGTAATGTCAGGTATGTCGAACGATCTGCTATACAAGCTCCAGAAAATTCAAAACCACGCAGCAAGACTTGTACTGAAAAAATCAAAGCGTGACCACATCACCCCCTTGCTTATGCAGTTACCCTGGCTTCCTGTAAAGTTCAGAATTGAATACAAAATTGCTTTCCTCGTTTTTCAGGCCTTTGATAATACACTCCCGGCGTACTTGTCCCCAGTCTCCCTGTCTATACACCAGGCAGAGTATTGCGCTCCAGCACTGACGACAGAATATTGACTACCCCCAGAGTGTTCCTAAAAACCTTTGGACAGCGGTCCTTTTCTTTCCAAGCTCTCAAAGTCTTGAATGGTCTTCCCCATGATATTTGCCACGCCATGCGCCATCTTTGGCCATTTTCAGGGCTAGCTTGAAAACATTTTTTTTTTTTCAATTTGGCCTTCGAAAGGGATTGATAAACAATATGTTTTCCTATCAACATGTATATATCTGATCAGGCTCTTGAAATGTTATGTTTATTATTTTAGTTTTGTGTCTGTGTGCATTTGGACCTATGAATGATTGCGTTTTTGTATACTGACGGTACCTTAGTTAGTTAATTTCAATTAGTTAGATTATCTAGATGTAAAGCGCTCTGAGCCTTTCTTTGTCGGGATATTGCGCTATATAAGATTTATATTACTATTATTATTATTATTAATTATATATACTCACTCCATAAAATTTCTCTTTCTTTGACACATGTATTGCTATATTGTATAACAAGCAAATTAATATTCATGAACTTGCTTGATATAATTTTCTTCCCATAACTCCTTGCAGACCAGAAAGACGCAATCGTCAAAACAAAAAGGCTAAATATGATCATACTGTCGCATTAGCAAGATTCCTTGTGTTCACTAGTAATGAAATACTTCTTAGTGTGTACTTACGCTCGAAATTTCTTTCCCATACAGAAACATAAACGGAGAATAGACAGCATCGAACACACGAATCGAATCGCCATACTATTGAGATTGACGACACTGATGTCCGCTAGTGATAGTGACAACTTTAGAAAAAGACTAAATAAACAAACCTGTTGCCATACTCCGTCATTATCCGTGTTCTAATTACAAGTAGACGTTACTCAACAACACGCACGATTATAGAAAGCACCGATGTCTACACAGTCAAACGAATCTCCGCGCGGAGTCAGTCGACAGTCCAATACAGGGCACACAACAGGTCACAATTTGGACAAACACACATCGGAAGTATCACACCCAGGTTCATAAACAGACATAGTTATTAATGTCTGTGGTCGCACCTAAAGTAGCTTATCCACCTGTTTTGTCCAACATCGGAGGCGTGCGAGATGGAATTGCGCGATAAAACATGTTCAGCAGTGTCCGTTTTGCTGGGTTCTGTATGTTTGAAGCATACATTTGGTGTTGGACGGTAAAGTTCCCTTCATCCTATGCGCATGCAAACTTTACGTCATGTCACCTCCTTTGCAACATTTCAGAAAAGTCTGACGTAAACTCCAGACTATGCTGGCCCTAGATTGTGCCGTTAAAGAGGTTTGTGGTGACGTGATTTTTCTAATACGTATAGGACACACAGTGCCACTATCAGTGGCGCTGAAGGGGTAAGTTTAGCTATATTTAGGCGCAAATCTAAAAACGTGAAAATATCCAGCGAAAGTCTACACAGCCTGAACGACCCTGGGCGTAAATCTACCCAAGGTAAATGTGTGCTGTCGCTATTCCATTGAGATATTTTTATTTGAGTAAATTCAAGCCTTTGTCGATTTACGCTGGGTGGAATCATAAACGTCAAAGTTGTTGGCATCATTTCGTAATATTGTATCAAAGACGCTTAAATGGTAGTGGAAATTTGTGGTTATTTCTAGAGCATTCTTTTTCATGAATATTAATAAATTTTGGTTACGTTTTCTTTTCTGATTGGTTGTATTGTATTTGCTGGATTATTCTGGAAATCTGTAATGGTATAAAAGGCGGTGTTATGAATTATGTATGTACATTGTATGAGAGACGCAGTGTGTCAGAAGTGTTGATGCTTTGTAAAGGAGACACTGTGTAAGTATTTCCAGTGATGTCGCATTTTATTAGTGTCATGGAAGATTCACATTTGAACAGGTATTTTCCAAGTGTCTTGTTTTGCGACAGGGTGTTGAGAGCGTAGTGTCCGTAATTTCTGTGCAACCTTCCCGTGATGCTGGCCTGGTTTTTGTTCTTTTAAAACTGCGTACTTTTTATTTAAAGTCACTTCGGAACCTTCAAGCCAGGGCGATCGAACATAATAATGGCTTGCTATCGTTCGTTGTCGGAAGTCGTTCTTCGTAAACGAAACCTCACTATTAATATTCGAGTATACTGAAGAACAAATGAAATGCGACATCACTGCCATAGTTAGTTGTATTACGAGTTAGGCTTTGCCAATGGTTCTTGTCGCCTGAAGGGTCCGGTCAAGGGGGTCAATGTTGGACGTACGAGTCGAGGGCTTTAGCCCTAGACTCTTACCTCCGACATTGCCACCCTTGACCGGACTCGCGACAAGAACCACTGGCAAAGCCTAACTCGTAATACAACGATTTTGTCTTTAACTGTAAAAATAATAGAGTAAAAGGGCTAAAAAAAACTTTGCGTGTGACGCCCAGATTCAAGGGACGTAACTTTCAATACTTCCGACTGTCAGTAAACAACCTCGAGTTGCAATCGAGGGGAACTTCTCTTTCAGGTATATTTAAGTCCCTTCAAAGGGACTTTTTAAGACGGGTCGCGGTGGGGCGAATTCAATAGCATGTCCATGATGTCAAAGGCGGGCAGGCTAAACTTCTAACAATTGAAGTAACAAGATAAAAATTACGTCATGTCTAGTTACACTAACCTCGCTGCTGAACGTACATTTGGCGCGAAGCGCCGTATGTGCGTATGTATTTATGTATGTACGTATGTATGTACCCTCGCGCTGGGACCATATGGCGTTGAGGCGCGTTCCCTGGGTGGTGGATAGGGAGAGAGGGGTGCACCGAATGAAATAAGATGCCGTGAACCAACATGGTCTACCGGAAGGTGACCCCGACAGAAAACCCCTGGACCTCCTAGCAAGGGGGTTGGGCCTGGGGGCAGCTTCCCCACCCTGCAAATAAGGAAATAGCTACAAAAACGCCGACGAACGACAAACAGTAATTCCTTTCCTGGAGAAGGAAGGTTCTTCTACCAGAAGATTTATGACGTCCTGTGGTGAAAGCCGGAAATCTTCGGAAGCCACAGGACCGAGCCGCCTCTCTCTATCCAGGGACACAACCATGGGCACATGGAATGTCAAGACCATGTACCAGAGCGGCAAGGCCGCCCAGATAGTAGCGGAAATGCAAAAGTACAACCTTTCCCTGCTAGGTATCAGTGAAGCTAGATGGACGCAGTCTGGCCAGAAAAGTCTTTTAAGTGGGGAGATGATTCTGTATTCAGGTCATGAAGGGGAGAATGCCCGCCATACAGAAGAAGTAGCATTCATGCTGTCACCAGTGGCACAGAGAGCGCTGATGGGCTGGGAACCTCTTGGGCCAAGAATTATCACAGCAGCCTTTAGAACCAAGAAAAAGATCAAGCTGAACGTCATCCAGTGTTATGCGCCCACTAAGGACAGTGACGAGGAAGAGAAACAAGAGTTCTACAACCGACTCCAGAGTGCTGTGAACAAATGTGCAGAGCGAGACATCACCATCATCAGGGGCGATTTTAATGCCAAAATAGGGGAGGACAACACCGGATACGAAGTGGTGATGGGGAGACAGGGACTAGGGGAGATGAGAGAGAACGGGGAGAGGTTTGTAGACTTTTGTGCTCTAAACAGACTTGTCATTGGAGACAGCATCTTTTCTACACAGAAGAATACACAAAGCAACTTGGGTCTCACCTGACCATACTACAGAGAACCAAATAGACCATATCTGCTTTAGCAAGAAATTTAGAAGATCCCTTCAAGATGTTCGAGTGAGGAGGGGTGCAGACCTCAGACCACCATCTGCTTACCTTAAGAATAAAGCTCAAGTTAAAGGAAAGCCGCACAGAGACAACAAGAAGACATCGCTATAATGTAGGCCTCCTGAGAGAGACTGGAGTGAGAGAAGAGTTCAAACTGGTGCTGTCCAACCGGTTTCAAGCGCTACAGGAGCTAGTAAATGAAGAGGAGGCGGTCACCACAGAGCAGCAGTGGAAGGCAGTTAGAGAAGCGCCGAACAACCTGCAAAGACACTGTAGGGTTCAGGAAACACCATCACAAGGACTGGCTGTCGGCACAGACCTTGAAGAAGATAGAAGTGAGGAAGCAGAAGAAAGCAGTTACCAACAACAGTCGCACGAGAGCAGCCAAACCAAGGGCACAGGAGGAATACTCGGAAGCCAACCGCGAGGTGAAGAGGAGTATCAGGGCAGACAAGAGGGCCTACACAGACAGCCTGGCAGCAGAGGCAGAAAAGGCAGCAGGCAGCGGCAACATGAAACAGCTCTACGACATTACCAGAAGATTGTCGGGCAAGTATGGCCATACAGAAAGACCAGTAAAAGACAAAGAAGGCAAGCCTATTGCAGACAGAGGAGACCAACTCCACAAATGGGCCGAGTATTTTTGAAGAGTTACTGAACAGACCAGCCCACCCGACCCCCCAGACATCCAGCCAGCAGAGACCGACCTACCCATCAGCTGTGGCAGACCCAGCCGGGAAGAGATCAGAAGAGCAGTGGCATTTTTTAAGAACGGCAAAGCAGCAGGGCCAGATGGCATCCCAGTGGAGTCTCTGAAAGCAGACCTAGAGACAACAGTAGAGATGCTGTACCCACTGTTTGGAAAGATCCGGGAAGAGGAGATGATGCCGACTGACTGGAAGGAGGGGTACCTAATCAAGCTTCCCAAGAAAGGTGACCTCAGCAAGTGTTCCAACTACAGAGGAATCACCTTGCTGTCAGTACCAGGAAAGGTCTTCAACAGGATCATCCTGGAGAGAATGAAGAGCTCCGTTGACCCCCAGCTGAGAGACCAGCAAGCAGGATTCAGGAAAAAAACATCATGTACAGACCAGATCGCCACTCTCCGCATCATCGTGGAACAGTCTCTGGAGTGGAGCTCCCCGCTGTACGTCAACTTTGTGGATTACGAGAAAGCATTTGACAGCGTGGATCGAGAGACTCTGTGGAAACTCCTACGACATTACGGTGTACCCACAAAGCTCGTCCGCCTGATCAAGAGCAGCTACGATGGCATGACATGTCGCGTGATCCAAGAAGGGCAGCTCACCATGAAGCTTCAGGTCAGAACCGGTGTCAGGCAGGGGTGTTTGCTGTCTCCGTTCCTCTTCCTACTGGCCATAGACTGGGTCATGAAGAGGACCACAGAGCACAGGCGAAGTGGAATACAGTGGATACTGTGGACACAGCTTGACGACCTCGATTTTGCAGACGACTTGACTTTACTGCCCCACACTCATCAACAAATGCAGGACAAGACCACGAGGCTTGCTGACATCTCGTCCCAAGTGGGCCTCACCATCCACAAACAGAAAACAAAGACAATGAGGCTTAACACCACCAGAGAAGAACTAGTCTTGCTTGCTGGCACCCCGTTGGAGGAGGTGGAGTCCTTCACCTACCTTGGAAGCATCATAGACAAAAAAAGGCGGCACTGATGCAGATGTCAGAGCACGAATCGGTAAAGCTAGAGCAGCCTTTCTCCAGTTGAAAAAAGTGTGGAGTTCCAGTAGCTGTCGCAACACACCAAAGACCGGATTTTCAACTCCAATGTAAAAGCAGTTCTCCTATATGGAGCAGAGACTTGGAGATTGATAGAAACCACAGTCAACAGAGTACAGATCTTCATAAACAGTTGCCTTTGAAGAATTTTGAAAATCCACTGGCCAGAGAAGATCAGCAACGTCAGACTCTGGGAGAGAACAGAGCAGATAACAGCAGAGAATGAAATTGGACGAAGAAGATGGGGATGGATTGGTCACAGTCTGAGAAAGCCAGCTTCCAGTATCACTAGGCAGGCATTGTCATGGAACCCCCAGGGAAAGAGGAAAAGAGGCAGGCCGAGAAACACCTGGCTTCGAGACCTCCAAGCAGACATCAAGAGACTGGGAACCACCTGGAGTAAAATCGAAGGAGAAGCACAGGACAGGAGTCGCTGGAGGTCTCTCGTCGACGGCCTATACCCTGGGAGGGGTGACAGGCGTAAGTAAGTAAGTATGTATGTACGTATGTATGCATGTGTGTGCGTATGTATGTAAACAAGAGAATCTCTGATATTTCTGAACACACTAGTTTGAAACTTGGCGAAATATTTTCTTAAGTAGGTGGCTAAGAAAGCATCGGAGCATATTGTAATTGAATGTCTCATTGATGACATAAACAACCGTTTATAGGAAGTCGGTTGACCCAGATTTGAGTCCGTAATTTTTGTCATGTTTACTTGAACTTTTGCATATAACTTGTTTGGAGAAAGACATTGGATGAGTTCGTTAGCCAGCTTTGTATCCTTTCAACTTCTTTAGTAAAAAGTAATTCTTTTCAGAAAAGAATTAAAACACTAAAACACCTTTACTTCTAGAGAAAAGCAGACAGTGGCGATGACGTAAAAGAGGCAACTCCGTCAACACGCAGACAGACATAATACTCTAAATATGACGTCATTCTCTCTCTCTCTCTCTCTCTCTCTCTCTCTCTCTCTCTCTCTCTCTCTCTCTCTCTCTCTCGTTTATTGTAATCTATTTGCTGACGATACGAGTCTTCATGTTTCTGGCCAAAAAACGACGGACATTAGCCATAGTTTACAATGCAGTCTCAATGAGGTATCTGACTGGTGTAGACAGAACCATATGGTTCTTCACCCAGCAAAAACAAAGAGTATCTTAATCGCCACGCGGCAAAAACATCAACGCCGACTACAGCCATTACAATTACAATTAAACGCTGAACCTGTTGAACAAGTCACTGAGCGTAAATTCTTAGGAATACATGTTGATGATCAACTGTGCTGGGAGACCCATATAAATGCTGTTTGTAAGACCATTGCTAAAAACACTTTCTTATTGTCCCAGCTTAGACATGTAACGGATACAAATACCCGTAAATTGTTTTTTCATGCTCATATAAAGTCCCATGTTGATTATGTCTCCACAGTGTGGGACGGCTGCAGTGATGTCCACATGAAGAGATTAAACTCCATATACAAAAGAGCTGTAAAAATGATAGATAGACGCCCCATCCCTACCACAGACAAATTTAGATATTTAAACATTCTCGGTCTACGTCAGCAACTTACATTAAACAAATGCGTCTATATGCATAAGATACTGAATAATATGACACCCCAGTATCTAACCACTAAATTTATATCTCACCAAGAACGTGAACGGACCTCAAGAAACAATACCTTACCCCTACCACTGCCAAGAATTGACCTTTTTAAAACTAGTATGTCATTCTCTGGTCCGTTTGCTTGGAATTCCATCCCTGCACATTTGAAAACTATTACCTCAACAGGAAGTTTTAAAACAAAACTTTTTGATTACCTGATGAGTCAGACTTAGTACGTTTCTCAGGTACTGTAATATTTCCTGTACCTCACGTATTTCATACAGATGGTTTTTATACTGATGTGTGTGCGCGTGTGTGTGTGTGCTCGTGTTTGTTTGTGCGTGTGGATGTATGTGTGAGCGGCGCGCGTGCGTGCGTCTGTGCATGTGTGTGTGATGAGTATTATTATGTTTTCTGTATAAAATGATGCTATTGGGTTTTGTATGTACATATATATTTTATAGTTTCCCTTCTTTTTTATCCTGTAGATGTTAGCAACGGCAAGTTTGTAAAATGACGATTTGTTTTCTGTCAAAACTTTTTACCGTTGAAAAATAAAGTTTCATCATCATCATCATCATCTCGCGGCTCTCTCTCTCTCTTACAAACATGCGCGCATCTCCAGAAAAAATAGATCCTCGTGCGCCTTCCAGGCGCATGAGGATCTATGCCTCTTGGAGATGTTAGGAGCGCGCGCGCACTCACGCACGCACACACACATCGACGCTCTTTCAGAAGAGCATGCAGGTGACCCATGTACTTAGTATATCATGCAGCTAGGTAAAGTCAACCTGCTTTCACACAAATTACAGCAAGACTGAAATTGTACTGTGAAGTTCTAGTTTGTTTCATTATTTTCTCAAGCCTATGAAGCGAAAATGAAACTCATATCACGTAAAATTACGTACAAACTAAAACTTACGTCATGACAAATGACGTTTGACAAATCAATGACGCGTATGTCCTGCGCCCCTTATAGAACTCAATGGCGCATTGGCAGATCTGCGAGACTTTTTCAATAGGAGATAATTCAACGTCGGAATCAGGTCAAAGACAAAAGATAAAGACCATTGACAGCGAGGACAGCTCTCATAGAAGGGACATTGTGGGTTATGGTTCATCCCATCTTGTTTAATTTAACATATTTTCAACCATTCTTCTGTATGAAATTGGTATTATAGGCCAAATACAACGCGTGCATGTAGAGAGAAATTTCACTCGAATACAGTTCGCGCAAGGTTGTTTACTGACACTCGGAGGTATGGAAAATGACGTCCCCTGAATCTCTACGTCACACTTAAAGTTTGGGGTCCGTTCAAGGGTATACCTTACGCTGTTACTTTTTAAAGCTGTAGACAAAATATGTGTATTACGAGTTGCCTGTGCCAGTGGTTCTTCTCCCCTTTCGGGTCCGGTCAGGGGTGTCAGTATCGGAGCCTGTGAGAGTCTCGGTCTAAACCCTTCGACTCTTACCTCCGATATTAACCCCCCTGACCGGACCTTCCATGCAACAAGAACCACTTTCAAAACCTAACTCGTAATACAACTAATAATATAGTCAGCTTGACACATCGTCAATCCCAGTCAGTCGATGATACAGTACTATGCTACTTTTACAATATATATGTGACTGAGGGGGGACAAAATCTGAGAAGAACATACCTATACACAAATGCTTCTCGGTCCCCGGGCCCACGACGGCCGCAGCGGGTAAGCGCAAAACTGTGCGCGGGCCCACTGCTGCCGTCGTGGACCCGTAGACGTTTTGCTACTGGTACGATACGATACGATATGATACGATACGATACGATACGGTAAGATAAGATAAGATAAGATGAGATAAGATACGGTACGGTAAGATGAGATGAGATGAGATAAGATTTGATAAGATACGATACGATCCGGTAAGATAAGATGAGATAAGATGGGATAAGATGAGATAATATAAGATAAGATAAGATAGATGAGATGAGATACGATTTGATAAGATAAAATATACGATAAGATAAGATAAGATGAGATATGATGAGGTAAGATAAGATAAGATAAGATAAGATAAGATAAGATAAGATAAGATGGAAGGAGTTGGGATGACTATATAAATTAGTGATATATACGATCTGTGTTGTTCTCATCTGCCTCGTATACAAACTGCTTTTTAGCGTTTATTAGTTAGCCAGCAGCAATGAACGATGAATAAACGTTTAAATGACAATTCACTCCCACATTATCACTAGGTACAGTTCGGTCAATCAGCTGCTTTTTATCATAAACACCCTCCCAGAAATCTGACATTTACGGTGGGCGTCTGGGTGTATTAATAAGAGACACCATTTCAGGTAAGTTAATGAAAGCAACAACAACAAAAATCAATGCATGTGTATTCATCCCCTAATAGTTCAACGTATGTGTGTCTTTGTGGTTGGAAGTTATATATTGTAAAAATCATTTTATTTTGATGTTTTAATTTATTTCCAGAAAGAACCGAGAAACTTTCTCTGCTTACCTTGTTTTACCTGTAAACCTTACCTACTCCTCTCTAATCTTCTGTTCTCTTATTTTTATCTTATCTTATCTTACGCACGCGCACACGAGAGAGAGAGAGAGAGAGAGAGAGAGAGAGAGAGAGAGAGAGAGAGAGAGAGAGAGAGAGAGAGAGAGAGAGAGAGAGAGAGAGAGAGAGAGAGAGAGAGTGAGAGAAATGAAATGAAACTTTATTTTCCAAGGATAAAACAATAGGTGCGCAGACCTTTCTTCATTCTTGTCCTTGCTACAAACTACATGAAAACACACACGCACACACACACATACACGCACGCACACACACACGCACGCACGCCGGCACGCACACGCGCTTGCACACACTCACACACACACCCACACACGCGCGCACGCACACGCACGGAAGTACGTAAATCAGAGTTAGGTCAGACCCCGCTACGGCTCAAACATTGGATTAAAGGCCGGGACAAACGTTGTATCGTGATGTATGTCCCGGGCCTTCAACCAGCGTCCGCGTCAGACGAAGCACAGTCCCGACCCACGTCTGGCTAATATGCATTGCACACGGTACATGAAATACTACTACATAATAAACACATATATAGTATACATTGCACACTGATAAAACTACATTCGGTACATTGAACGCAAAAACTGTAAGCATAAAAGTCAAAATCATCTAGACGTTTTACTTCCTTCTGACTAACCCAACACACACATACATGCACGCAAGATGCACGCACACACATACATACACACACACACACACACACACACACACACACACACACACACACACACACACACACACACACACACACACGCGCGCGCGCGCGCGCGCGCGCGCGCGCGCACACATACATACACACACACACATGTACGCACACACCAGCATAACAAATATGCACACAAAACATGTGTTCCGCACACACGCACGCACACACATACGCACTCGCCCATACATTTGCATGTTTAATAAAAGTCATTATTCAGAACGCAGCAGTCGCGTGCGCTTTGTTCGGCGGCTCAATTAAGTGCCGGAGTAGTCTTGCCTTGAAGGTGGACAATGAAGATGCCTTGGTAATATTGGTCGGAAACGAGTCCCACAGTTTGGCCCCTGAGTAAGACAGACTAGTTTTGAATATATCAAGTCGTGGACTAGGTACAGACAATTTGTTCCTTGATGTGTTATGTGGTGTGTTAGCATCCTTAAACAAATCCGAGAGGTACCGAGGGGTTTTGGATTTTCGGACTTTAAACATTAACACGCCCTTATTGAACAGAAAGAGGTTACGTAACGGAAGCATGTCAAGGGCCCTAAGTCGCTCGTCAGTGCTGTCTCTGCTATTAGGAAGGATTAGCTTGGCTGCCCTCCGGTGGAGGGAATTAAGCCTCTTTAAGCACGCATCACTACACCCGTCCCAGACTGTAGATGCGTAGTCAATGGGGGCCTGGATGTGAGCGCTGAAGAAGAGTTTTCTAGTTGGTGAGTTCGTAAAGTAAATAAGTTTTGAAAGGAGAAAAATATTTCTGGACACAATTTTGCACACACTGTTTACATGCGCATGCCATGTCAATTGATCGTCTATAATGACGCCTAACAGCCGGCGCTCCTTAACTTGTTTAATTGGCTGACAGTTGGCTAAGTGGCGGTGGGTTTAGCTGGTGCTTTTGACGTGTAGTGATTAGCATGCACTCTGTTTTAAATGGGTTAAGTATCATGTAGTTGTCTCGGCACCAATTTGAGACGTCTAATAGACTATGTTGCAAAGAAAAAAATAATTGTACATATTTTTGCCGACGACACGTTGAGAGTAGCGTCATCTGCAAACAAATTGCATTGCACATTTGATTGTGAGATACACAAAGGCAAGTCATTAATAAAAATTAAAAACAAGAGAGGGCCTAAAATAGACCCCTGGGGTACTCCATGCTTAATGACACATTCTGAGGAACGCTTACCGTTGACAAAAACATACTGAGGTCTATTATTTAGATAAGATTTAAAGAAGACAGCGGAATCTGTGTCTATGTGGTATGCCAACAGCTTCTGTAGCAACAGTTCATGGTTGACTAAGTCAAAAGCTTTAGAAAAATATAAAAATACCGCACCGGTCATTTCAGCATTGTTTATTGAAGTTAGCCAGGTATTGGTCAGATGAGACAGAGCCATGTGACAAGAGTGGCGGGGTCTGAAGCCCAACTGTAAAGGATAAATCAAGTTATGTGTCTCCAGGAAGTGACTCAGGTGCCTGTGGACATGTTTTTCTATAGGCTTTGACAAAGTTGATAAAAGTGAAATTGGCCTGAATTTGTTGGGGTCAGTGAGGTCTTTAGTTTTAGGCAGCGGAATGACTTTAGCTATTTTCCACCTTCTTGGGAAAGTACCTTGCTGGATTATAAAATTGTAGATAAATGTTAAAGATTCGACCACATAGGGGACAGACAGTTTTATAAAGAAACTATTAATGCCGTCATGACCAAGGGAGCGTTTATTTTTCAGCTGACTAATAGACTTGCCTACGTCGAAAACAGTTAAGTACGGAATACTAAAAAAGTCTTTTGGCGCGAGTCTCTCGTCGCAAAAATGTTTTAGTTTTACAGAAATAGTCGGCTTATTTAGGTTATTAGTACTTTTATTCAAAAGTGAGTCGGCAGCAGACAGGAAATGTTGATTAAAAGTATCAGCGGGTACAGAAGTACATGGTGGTGTTTGACGTGATTTGGTAAAGGCATTGAGGGCTCGCCAGACAGATACTGTATCAGTTTTATTATCCATCAAGCGCTGGAAGTGTTTTTTCTGGGCCTCGAGCACCAGGTACTTTACGCGGTTGCGCTGCTTGCGGAAGGCAGCATAATCTTTGTTTCCGCTTCAGTTCATTTCGGAGGGCCATGGCGTCCTTACTTAACCACTGAGGTAACTGTGCGTGTTTGACTCTCTTTTCACGTAGTGGCGCATGCTTGTCAAGTACACCAAGGAACAATCTGTACCATTCGGCCAACGCTTTTTCAGGATTATCATAGTTATAAACTGACTGAAAAGAGATTCCGCTCAGGTCGGCGAGAAACGCGTCCCGATTGAAGTGTTTAAACGACCTGTAATGAATAGTGGTATGCTGGTTTTTACGACATGGCTTGTCCACCTTCAGAGCCCAACTACAGCACACAGGATAGTGGTCGCTAATCGCCACTTGAAGAACACGAGAGCTAAGGACCCTTGACTTGTTGGAAGTGTATACATGATCAAT